>CM050422.1:10670617-10700937 GCA_027564155.1 Gymnocypris eckloni scoliostomus
CCAGAGCAGTAGTACAGAGCAGAGTCTGATACAGATGCAGAGGAGATGATCAGATACACTTGGTTTTCTTTGTCTTTGGTGACTTGGCTGTGAATCTGGAATCTACATAAGATTCCTCATCTTGTTTTGCACTGTCTGAGATGAGCACAATGAACTGAGGAGCTGATCCGGGATACTGACGGTACCAGTGAAGAGTTATATGCAGATGAATAACTGCAGGATAATTTAACACTTGAACCCTCGTCAGCAAACTCCAATGTTTTTGTTTGGTTTAATTTCATTTCCATATGTTGCATCTGCAAAAGTAAATCAAATATTTTAAGAACAGGTGTTTATATTGAATCTTTATTCAGTTAATTGTTTGCATGCTTTCTGGCTGCTCATAATATTTAGTTTCAAAACACAAAACACTTACAAAATACTTACATGCAAAGACAGAGAACAGAATGACAGAATGGAGCATCATTGTGTGTGCTTCCTTTGCTCTCTCTAACAGACTTGAACTTAAAGATCACATCAGGTACCACACCTCTTCCAGAGAGCTCTTTGAGAGAGCGGAGCAGATCAGATCTGTTTCATACACCATTGAGAAATTTGATTACTGTTCATATCCTATTGTAACACCTTGTGGTTACTTACTAACTCTGTCATATAATATAAATCCTCAGAACACAAGGACGCTAGATTATTCCTCATTCTTTAATTGTTATAATACTTTAGATCTCATAAAGTTGATGACAATCACTATGCATAGCACTATGTCATTTATAATTTGTACATTGATTTTTTTATTTATTTATGCTTGTTGTTGTGGGACATGGGTAAATAGCATGTGGATTTGCACTTCATCACATAATTAAACACTTCCTCTGTTTTTGTGTGAGTGTTGAGTGTGTTTCAGTCACTGTGGGCCTCAGAGCGCAGTAGTACACAGCAGAGTCAGACACACAGATTCTTGATTGTCAGTGGAACTGAATCTGATTCTACTTCAGAGTCAAATCTCTTCTGGAACTGAGCATCGTTATCTTTTGTTCCATATTTATTTCTCCACAGAATGTATTTGGGAAAGTCATTTGCTCTCTGGATGTACCAGAAGAGTTCTGGTTGTGATGAAGTTGTTTTATATTTGCATTGTAACGTTACTGATCTTCCTTCAAATTCAGTGATATTTGTATCTGGCTGATCAACACGCTCTTCTCCACGACACTCTGTTAAAACATGGAAACATGTTAGGAAAAACTTAAACATTTTTAACCTAAGGGTATAAAACTCTTTAAAGCAATTAAGAAATTACAAATTCCCCCACTTACCATGATAAACTGATGCAAAAATGTATAATTTAAACAACCTATGAGTTATCATTTTGTATCATGGCTGTAACAGGAGAAAAAGATAAATCAGTCGTGTCAGTAAGAAATTGGATGGTTTATAGCAGGGGAGGAGAGTTTAAACATAAAAAGGAAATACAAATATGATTTTAGGTGGTGTGTGTGTGTATATATACTGCCCTCTTCAGGATATTATTGTAAAAAGATGTTTATAATAATGTTTTTTTAATTCATTGTTCATGCAGCATTTGACAGAGAAACGTCTCATTATGTTACAGTGACTATGTTTCCAGTGTCATCATTTAAGTTATTGATAATTTTACCCTTTTGACACTTAAACTTGCATAATTATACCGAACACATTTACATTCTGTACATTTGTACAATGCAAAGTGACAGGAATATGGTTAAATCATCCATTATCATAGTGTGTATCAGAATTAACATATAGACATATAGATGTAGGGAATAGAAAATTTAGTTTACACAAGTCAGATTTACATTTATTCAAAGATGTGAAAGATGCATTTTTGTTTAATGTGTTTGATTTACAGATATTACAGCACAGAATCTGTTATTTTAGCAAGAAAGATCTCCAGGATCACAATATTGGGGGGAAGTCGTGGCCTAATGGTTAGAGAGTCGGACTCGTAACCCAAAGGTTGTGAGTTCGAGTCTCAGGTCCGGCAGGGATTGTAGGTGGCGCCGCAGCATAAATGGCTGCCCACTGCTCCAGGTTTGTGTTCACTGCTGTGTGTGTCCACTTTGGATGGGATAAATGTAGAGCACTAATTCCGAATATGGGTTATCGTACTTGGCCACATGTCACATCATGTCACTTTATTATTAATAGGTAAAATACTAGAAAAAAGAGGTGGCATTGAGCATTGTGGTTAAACAAAAAACAGGAGTTCTGGATACCGGATACTGACGATACCAGTGCAGGTAAATCACAGTTCCTTCAAATTTACAGAAGAGGTAGAGGTTTTTCCCCTCAAATGCAGTTTGTTTTTCCGTGTTATTGCCTTAATAAAATTCCTTAAAACTACTTTGATAAAAGTAATATTATCATTAATACAGTATTTAAATGTATAAACATAAATGCATTTGATATCAAAGATTCAGACATAATATGTAACCTTGGTTTTATTTATTTCGTTTATGATATATAACTGTAATTCAGGAATTAGTTTGTTTCATTGTATTACCTTTTCAGTAACCACACACAGGTGTTTCCACAAGTATAATTAAATTGTGTGAATTAGATTGTGGGTCTGATATGTGACATCAAAGGGAAAAATTAGTTTGAGTTTATGTACGGCTTCACATAGACTTTGTATCACTGGGCTCCAACTCTTAGAGCACAATAATAGAGAGCTGAATCTGACAGAGTTACACCAGTAATAGTGAGTTCAGTGGATGATTTTGTTATAGTCGACTGAAAGCGAGGATCAGCTGGGCTGCCACCACCACCACCTGAATGCTTATATATTAAATAGTGAAGCTCTCCATTAAGATACTGTCTGTACCAATAAAGTCTAAAATTACTGCTGCTTGTCTCATATGAGCAGCTGAGGGTCACAGTCTCGTCTTCCTTTTTTATGACACTAGTTTCTTGATTTGGTCTAATCTGGTCTGCAGTCATCACACCTAAAACAAATGAACAAAATAATGTGTGTCAAGTAATAGAAAACTATTTCATTTGAATGTGTCTGAATACCACCATAATGAATAAAAAAGTAATACCTGAAATCATAATTAAAATCAGAAGCAGGTGTTTTTCCATGTTGACTAGGTCAGATCAGGTGTGTGTTAATGTTGTCTGTGCTCTGAGCTGTAGATCTGTGTTACTGTGAGTTTCTGCAGTTTCACTCAAACACACTGGAACTTCCTGACTTCTGTGTGATGATGCTGTCTGCCGCCTCTCATGTTTTTCTTAGAGGAAAGCTTTCGCAACTGCAAAAAATATACATACATTTAGCAGATGATTTTAAGTAAAATGCTAACATAAATGACTTTGTTGTGATGGTTTTAGGCTCAAGTGATTTGGAAGTTCCTGCCAAGTACATTGAGTGTGAAAGTTGTTGTAAGATGTTGTATCTTTCTGTGATTATGGCTGCAGCTAATGGATTCTGATCCAGGGCCAGTATTGAACAGTTATAATCTATTTCATGTTTTTGTATGAGTGTGTTTGGTCACATTGTTTTAGACTGCAGTAGTACACAGCAAAGTCAGACATACGCACACACTGGAATGTCAGTGGAACTGTTCTTCGCGTGGAGATAAAAAAATATCTTCTTAAAATCAGCCTCAGTAGATCCTTCACAAAAAGTAAATACTGTACACTCGGCATAAATGCTAGTGCTCTACTTGGTAGTTGTACTGTATGTACCAGATCCAGAAGAGATAAAATCTTCATTTGTAGTTGTGGCAGAATAATTACACAGTAGATTGACTAGATCTCCTTTATTTGCAGTCTTTTCTCCAGAAGGCTGTTCAACTCTGTCTTGCTCCCAGCACACTGAGATTGCCTGCTTTTCAGTCTTTAGCACTAAACATCTTCCTGCTCTTTATGAAATACTGTCATGTATTTGAGTCTTTATCTTCTTTGATGATTTGCTTCATCAGATATCTGCAGCCCCCCAAAAAGTTAACATTGATTTAAGTAAATTACTTAATTATTTTATACTTTCAAATTTAAAATGTATAAAAAATTGACAATTCTACCATTATTTAATGATTTGTTTCTTTTAGAAAAATACTATTACTAGGCTATTACTTCGATCATATTCTCTAAAATTATTATGATGGTGTCCACCTAATGACAATTTTGTCATTGTCAATCATTTTTAGTTCAGTTTTTACAAAATATTTACTGCACATTAATTACAATTAAAAATCAACGAGTCAAAATAAAATTGACTGAACTGAGTTAACGAATAAACACTGTAACATTAGAGCAAATCCACAGGATTTTGTGTAATAAGACATATATCATGCTGGTTGTGATAAATACTTAAATAAATATTGCAAATATATAATTGCAACACAATAAAAAAACAATAATAAATACACAATAATCTTAAAAAATATAATACAATGATAATGCTATTATCTGAAATTACCAACACTTTACAAAATTATAAACGCAACACTTCTGTTTTTGCCCCCATTTTTCATGAGCTGAACTCAAAGATCTAAGGCTTTTTCTACGTACACAAAAGGTCTATTTCTCTCAAATATTGTTCACAAATCTGTCTAAATCTGTGTTAGTGAGCACTTCTCCTTTGCTGAGATAATCCATCCTCCTCACAGGTGTGGCATATCAAGATGCTGATTACACAGTATGATTATTCCCCAGGTGTGCCTTAAGCTGACCACAATAAAAGGTCACGCATTTGCAGTTTTACTGTATTGGGAGGGTCCGAAAACCAGTCAGTATCTGGTGTGACCACCATTTGACATCTCCTTCACATAGAGTTGATCAGGTTGTTGATTGTTGCTTGTGGAATGTTGGTCTACTCCTCTTCAATTGCTGTGCGAAGTTGCTGGATATTGGCAGGAACTGGAACACGCTGTCGTATACGCCGATCCAGAGCATCCCAAACATGCTCAATGGATGATATGTCCGGTGAGTATGCTGGCCATGCAAGAACTGGGATGTTTTCAGCTTCCAGGAATTGTGTACAGATCCTTGCAACATGGGGCCGTGCATTATTATGCTGCAACATGAGGTGATGGTCGTGGATGAATGGCACAACAATGGGCTAATGTGCATTCAAAATGCCATCAATAAAATGCACCTGTGTTTGTTGTCCATAACATACGCCTGCTCATACCATAACCACACCGCCACCATAGGCCACTAGATCCACAACACTGACATCAGCAAACAGCTCACCCACACGACGCCATACACGCTGTCTACCATCTGCCCTGTACAGTGAAAACCGCGATTCATCTTTCAAGAGAACACCTCTCCAAAGTGGCAGACGCCATCGAATGTGAGCATTTGCCCACTCAAGTCGGTTACGACGATGAACTGCAGTCAGGTCGAGACCCCGATGAGGACGATGAGCATGCAGATGAGCTTACCGGAGACGGTTTCTGACAGTTTGTGCAGAAATTCTTTGGTTATGCAAACCGATTGTTGCAGCAGCTGTCCGGGTGGCTGGTCTCAGACCATCTTGGAGGTGAAGATTCTGGATGTGGAGGTCCTGGGCTGGTGTGGTTACACGTGGTCTGTGGTTGTGGTTTGGATGTACTGCTAAATTCTCTGAAATGCCTTTGGAGACGGCTTATGGTAGAGAAATGAACATTCAATTCACGGGCAACAGCTCTGGTGGACATTCCTGCAGTCAGCATGACAATTGCACGCTCCCTCAAAACTTGTGACATCTGTGGCATTGTGCTGTGTGATAAAACTGCACATTTTAGAGTAGCCTTCTATTATGGCCAGCCTAAGGCACACCTGTGCAATAATCATGTTGTCTAATCAGCATCTTGATATGCCATACTTGTGAGGTGGATGGATTATCTCGGCAAAGGAGAAGTGCCCACTAACACAGACTTAGACAGATTTGTGAACAATATTTGAGAGAAATAGGCCTTTTGTGTACATAGAAAAAGTCTTACATCTTTGAGTTCAGCTCATGAAACATGGGGGCAAAAACAAAAGTGTCGCGTTTATAATTTTAGTCAGTGTACAAAGTAAGAGTTAAATAGAATGATCAAACATGCATCTAAATTTTATAAACAGCATCTTTTAAAACCTTTTTAAATGAGTCAGATAAATGAAGGAGGTAATACATAAGAAAATGTGTTTAGGAAAATATATTTAATCCAATATTGTTGCGTAAAAGGAAAGGCAGCATCACGCACGAATCCTTCTACCGTGACATTGGCTGCCATCGTTGGACCAGTGAGCGGACCTTACACAGTTTAAATGTATCAGTCAGAATGCAATATACAACATGAAAATAAACACTTTATACTTAATTTTGAGAAGAAATTAGTCAGTTCGGGCTGCTCAGAGTACTGGGATGTAAGACACAAAGCACTTTAATACTTACATGCAAAGGCAGAATGACAGAATGGAGCATCTTTGTGTGTGTTTCTTTTGCTCTCTCTAACAGACTTTAAATTTAAGAAGATCACATCAGATATCAGTGCTTTAAACCACACCCCTTCTAGAGAGCTCTTTGAGAGAAAAGATCAGATCAGATCAGATCTGTTTCATACACCACTGGATCATTTAATTAATATTCCTATCCTATTGTACCCTCTGGTTACTTACTGTAACTCTGTCATATAATATACAGTAAGTCCTCAGAACACAACAAGCAGAATATGAACTACATTATTCCACATACTTTGATTGTTATAATACTTTAGATATCATAACATTGATGACATTCATTTTGCACAGCACTAACTAAATATATATATATATTTTTAATTGTATGCATAATATTGTTGTGGGACAGAAGTAAATAACATGTGGATTTGTACCTAGTCATATAACTAAAGACTTCCTCTGTTTTTGTATGAGTGTTGAGTGTGTTTCATTCACTGTGGGCCTCAGAGCGCAGTAGTACACAGCAGAGTCAGACACATGTAGATTCTTGATCATCAGGGGAAATGTTCTTGATGTGGAGTCCAATGTTGTTGAAAATCTCTCCTTAAAATCAGGCTCAGTGGTATATTGACTCAGAATGAATGTTGGTGATCTGTTTGGTAGCTGTTTGTACCAGAAGAGGTACGGAGATGTGGAAGTAGTAGTATAATTACACATTAAAATAACTTGATCTCCTTCACTTTCAGTCATTTCTCCTGAAGATTGTTCAACCCTGTCCTGTGCTGAGGACACTGAAAAGATAGACAGAAAAAAGTAAGTTATTAATATGAATTATTAGGAAAGTATACTTAAAAATGTATTAACCTGAATGTAAGTAAACAATTTGTCTTATAAAGCAGGCATATACATGTACTTACCACGATAATGTGCTATAAAACACAGATAAATCAAAGCCCATCTATACATAGTTGATCTATGAACAATCATTCACTCTACTGTGTTCTCAAAAGCTCTGTCAGAGAGCTCTTCTTTAAATGTTTGTATGTCACGTGATATACACATACATTAAGAGAGCAAGGCTGCCTCCTTGTGGATTACGTTTTTAATTGCTTAAAATGGTTACTTTGAAAACCATTGTTCACAAAGTTTGTATTAGCCTGAATATGTTTTTGAACACATGCGTGACACCTACTGCTCATCTCTCAACAGGTCTTGATATAATTTAAGATTTAAAGGTCACATTTCTTCTTGTGTATAGAAGACCGTTGTTTAATTTTACAGTCAGGTTTTTGTACAGTGTTCTTGTGTTTCCTGTCACTGTGGGCGTCAGAGCGCAGTAGTACAGAGCAGAGTCTGATACAGCAGCAGAGGAGATGATCAGATCCACATGCTTTTGTTTTTCTGTTCTGAAATTAGTACTGAATCTTCGATCCACATCAGATGTCTGAGCTTGTTTTGCTCCTTCTGAGATGAGCACAAGGTACTCGGGAGCTGATCCGGGATACTGACGGTACCAAAGTAAAGACCATGCAGATGAATAACTGCAGGATAATGTAACATCTGAACCCTCTGCAACAAACTCCTCTGTTTTGTCTGGTGTAATAGTATCTCCATTACTGGCACCTGCAAATAAATGTGAAATGTTGGTTTTGTCCTTTTCGTCTCAAAGGGGATTATACTAATAAAATGGATGCATTGAAGCAGTTCATTTACGTTTAGTGCACTTTTATATATTAAGTCCCTGAATAATAAAACTATACTTCATACAGTTCATTGTGATTATAAAGGTAATGGTACTTACATGCTAAAGCAGAGAGCAGAATAACTGAATGGAATATCATTCTGTTTGTGCTTACAGTTTCAGATTAAATTATTTTATGTCAATTTTGACAAATTATTGTCAGATATATTTTAAGCCCCTCCTTCCTCGCCACCTGGGAAAAAGCGAATGCATCTAAATCTACATCAGCATACAATATTATATAGTGCTTTATGGAGGGGTGTTAACCATTGTGTTAACTAGCAGATATGGGGGTTGGATGTGTGTGATGTGGATGCAAAACTGTGAATCGATTTTCTGTACTGTATTGTTGTGTTTCCTGTGACTGTGGGCTGCAGAGCGCAGTAGTACAGAGCAGAGTCTGATACAGCAGCAGAGGAGATCTCCAGATCCACACGTTTGATTTCTTTTGTAGCTTTTGAATACAGACGAAGATCAGGCTCAGATTTACTTGAATATTCAGTGAGAAGAAGTAAAAACTCGGGTTTTGCTCTGAGATACTGGCGATACCACTGGAGAGAGTTAACAGTGACACCAGTGGTACTGTAGTTACAAGACAGAGTCACATTTTCACCCTCAAAAACACGTTTTTCTAAAGTAAATGGTTGTATTGTATCAGCTGAAGAAGTATCTGTGAAAAAGAAAAGGGCTTAAATAACTCAAGCAATAAAGTGATTGAACCATCTATATACAATCTGTATATAAAATCTATATATTCAGTGTCGCTTTTTTACATGTATGCATTTATTTTGACTTAAATAATACTGAAATGATCTCTTACCCATGCAAAATTGGATTATTATCCAGATAAAAAGAAACATGTTTGCAGAGAGATGATGATGGCAAAAAATATTCTTCAATAACTATTTGACTCTTTTCATCCTCTCAAACTGACAACATCAGTGAGAATCTGCTCCTCCCACTGCTGGAGTGTTTTATTCTGTAATAATTGGATAAGACATCTTTGTGGGGAAATATGATCAGGATGAATGTCATAACACACATAGTAATAAATATTGCATTAGCAGTGAACAGCACTTATATACATTTGTATACCTTTGTAAATATATTTACTGATTTCACCGCGATGGCTTCAAAGAACAGTAAAATATTTATCAAAATAAATCACATTGAATATGTATATTTAAGGAAAGTATGTCAACAACTGCACGTTTCAAAGCTCTTAGTTCTTGTCAGGATGTTTATGTGTTTCAGTCACTGTGGGCTGCAGAGCACAGTAGTAAACAGCAGAGTCAGACGCACGCACATCCTGGATTTTCAGAGAAACTGAGCTTGAGGATTTGTTGAGATCTGCATGAAATCTTTCCTCAAATTCTTTTTCACTGCTGCTTGATCCAGTCGAGAGTTTACGGAGCATGTAAACTGGGAATCCATTGGTTTTATGTTGGTACCAGTAAAGATAAGGGTATTGGTCACTGGTACTGTAAGTGCAGTGAAGTTTAACCATCTCATGTTCAGAAGCTGTGTGAACTCTTGTGAGCTGATTTACAGAATCCTGTGTGTTGCACTCTGTCAGGAGATATAAAAATATAAACACATCAATTTTCAAGTATATTCTGATGTAAGGAACAATTCAATTTAAAAGCAAAGTTGCTTTACCTAGAACTGCAGCCAACAGAAGTAAATTCCCTAGCCAGATTAACATAGTATACATAATATACAATTTCAAAGGCAATATAAATTAAATCTGATGATGATAAACACGAGGCAGTTTAGATTTCTCTCTGTGTGTTTAGATTTCTCTTTGTGTGACTGTATGTTTGCACAGGTTAAACACATATAGGAGGAGCCTGCAAGTATAATAGGGTATAGTTCTGCCACAAAGTGGTGAGGATGTGCAATTACATAACTTCGGGTAAAATTAAAACAAGAAGTTCTTAAAGCAGAACTGCGGTTTGTTTGACTTTTAATATATTTTGTAAAATACAACATTTTCAACATTTACTGTAATTTTTCCAAAATTTAATTCTAAAGGTTAAAATGATTGCCTGTAACTAAAATAAAATTAATTTGCTGAGTAGATTTTGATGCTGTATTCATGCAGGAAACTTGTTATGAAAATGTTTCTTGTTTACTCCTATGCCTTAAAAAACTAAATATTTTATAACATTTTGCTGGATAGATTGTGGTTTTGGTTGTGGTTTTCACTAGTTAGGTTCAAAGTGAAAAGACCTTCAGGTTTGTGTACGACATTGTTTTGTATACTGGGCTCCTATTAATATCACAATAATAGAGAGCTGAATCTGACAGATGTACATCTGTAATAGTGAGTTCAGTGGATGTTTGTGATGTAGTCGACTGAAACCGAGCATGATTCAGTGGTTTCTGCAGTACTCCATGATCGAGCACCTTTATATGCTAAAAACATAAGTTCTCATTAGGATACTGTCTGAACCAGAAAAGCCGAATGTAATTACGGTTGCATTATATGAGCAGCTCAGCTTGACAGTTTCTCTTACTTTTGTGATACATATTTTCTCTTTATCTGGCTCAATACTGTACCCGGACACCAAACCTGTGAACAAAAAGGCAGAATATAAGCCAAACACATTTCAAACACAAGACACAGCGCAAACAGTAAAGTAATACTTTTTAAAACTTTTTTGTATTATTTCTATGCTCCACTGTTTCATTAATTACTCAATAATGAATATACGTGTTCCCATAATAATCAGTATAAAGCACTTTATCAGTTATCAGTATTATATGAATAATATGAGTTCTTTTTGAGCCTTTCAATGTTCTGCACTGTATGTGAGACACTGACGGTCATAAAGACACCCAGGAACATCCTGCTCGCTGTCACATGATGCTGTTTGCTTTGAATACAAACTGCTCAAATGATCACAAATGGTCTGCCTGCCTGCAGAGAAGCTGAAAGAAGAGATGATGAGTATGATTACGTTTTTCTTATAAAAAGTGTATTGTGATTATTATTTTGTCTTATATTACAATTGTGATATAACATTTAATTTTATATAAAAATGTCTTCTATTGCTGCCTCTGAGACCTCCAGACTAAAAGACTAAAAACAGTTTATACTGCTAAGGTTTACATGCCTGCCTGCATTCTTCTTCAGTAAACTTAACAGTAAACCATGTCATCTTTTCTGTCTTTCTGAGATTTACATACATCATGTAATATTTGTGTGTTATGTTATAATTTTTTATATTCTATTATTTTATATCTTGCTTTTATTATATGTACTGCATCAACCTTGCAGCTGCAGCTTTTCTCCTTGTGCATGGAAATAAAAATCCATGTGTGCATTTTCTCAAGAACATTTGACAACACTGAAGCCCTGTGGTAGAAATGTGCCTGCACACTGTGATGTGTATGAATGTCATAATGTCAATTTAAGACTGTATGACTGTATAAGACTGAATGAAGATTTGCTCTTTCTCACTGGGTAAAGGGTTTTTGTAGAGAACTGATGTGTTTCCTGTCTCTGTGGGCCTCAGAGCACAGTAGTACAGAGCAGAGTCTGATACAGCAGCAGAGGAGATCTCCAGATCCACATGATTTTGTTCCCGTTTAGTGAGTTTAACTGAGAGTCTTGGATCTACAGCAGACTTTTTGGTGTTTGTTGCACCATCAAAGATGAGCACGAGAAATTCAGGAGCAGATCTTGGATATTGACGGTACCAGAATAGATAATCTGCAGAGGAATAACTACAGGATAATGTAACATTTGAACCCTCTTCTGTAAAATGTTCTGTTTTGTCTGGTGTGATGACGTTTCCAGAGACAGCAGCTGAAAAAGAAGAGGTACATTTGAATTACATGTTTTAATTAAGCTTAATCATTAAGATTAATACATATATTAAGATAATATATATATAAATATACATACATGCCAGACTAAAGAAGAGAAAAACTGAAAAGATATCCATTGTGCAGTGCAGTGTGTTCACTGGAAGACTGAATCGTTTCTACTGCAGTCTGAATTGATTAGAATGTGTCAGATCTGTGTAGACCCTCCTCTTTGTTTACATTTCACTCCTGGAGAACTGAAGTTACAATCATTAACATTTCTCTTGTTTTTCATGCACTATGTATGGGTGTAATGTGTTACAGTATATACAGTAGCAATTAGAAAATGTATCTGTGATCAATATTTTATTATTTGAGAATGAGCACAGCAGGAAAGAGCTGAATGTGTGGAAACATTTTAAGAGACATGTTGACTTATCTTTAGAAATATTTAAGTAATCTCTTAGAAATGTCCTCCTATAAATAGTTTAGCCTTCTGTGTTGACACAACTTCTAGTATATTTATTTCTTTATAGTTAATATGAGAAGTTTGCTTTTTCCGTTTGCTCATAAAATGTTATATTAGACTAAATAAATCTTGGTCTAATTTGGTAATGTTTCTTGCTCTAAGCCTGTGCACTGGTTCTCAATGATGACTGATCGATCACAGTATCATGTTTTTGTATGAGTGTTGAGTGTGTTTCTAGTCACTGTGGGCTGCAGAGCACAGTAGTACACAGCAGAGTCAGACACACACATCCTTGATTGTAAGTGGAAATGATTTTGAAATTGTGTTGAGATCTCCGCTGAATCTTTCCGTGAATTGTATGACACGATCATCGAATTTGCTCAGCATGTATTGTGGAAATCCATTTACTTTTTGCTGGTACCACATTTGAATTGATGACATATTAGTGGTTTCATATTGACAGCTGATTGTTACAGCCGCACCTTCAACAGCAGTTTGAACTCTTGTATTTTGTTCAACTCTGTCCTGAGAATCACATCCTGTAATGTAAAGTAAAACATCACTGATTATGATCTCATCTTTATATTAGAATTATATTCTAGAATTTATACTTATAGAATTTGACTTACCCCGGTAATATGTGAAAAAGAACTATGATTATTTGCCAGTTTGCCATCGTAATTGTTAAGATAATAATTTAGATAAAATGAACTTATTGAAATCTACAATAGACTCTTGTTACAGCCTCTCTTTGATAAAGTTGTAGTAACACTGTCACGTATGCAAAGACCTGCAGGAGGTCTGACTGCACAGTGTGACTGTCTCCTCCTCCTGAAGGATTCTGGGTGCATTTTAGTGACTTTTCTGATATAATGTTCTGATATTTGTTTTATCAGCTGTTACAATGTTTGTCAATTAGGGAAGAAAGAGGAACTGGCTTTCCGGAAAAAAAATAACTTGAAATAGTATTTTCTTATAAAAGTAAAATTTCAGTGTGGACATATTAGAATAAGCTGTAAAAAAGAGAGACTTGTTGATGTTATTCTTGAGTACTATATTGTTTATTTATTTTACATTAGTTATGCATTTGTTGACACACACACATCCTGGATTGTCAGAGGAACTGTTTTTGTTATTGTCACGGTACACACACGAGGAGGATACAGGAACACACAGACGAGGAGTTAACTCAAATAATAATCTTTAATGTAGACAAACAGAGCTGGGTAGGCCAAGGAAAGGCTTACAGACGGGAACACCAGGGAGTAACGAGTAGACCAGACAACATGAAACTGAACGGGCAGGAACTTATATAGACAGGATAATCAAACGTAATGAGACAAACACAGTTGGATGAGAACTAACTGATAATTACATTAAACAAGGACAGGAAACAAACCAAATAAGGACACAATAGGCGGGAACATTATTTAACATTATTTAAGAGAGTTGTGATGTACTTTCAGAAAGTAGATAATTATTCTGATATATTTTGTTTCCTTTTCATTACCTCAGTAACCACACACAGGTGTTTCCACGAGTTGAATTATGTTGTGAGAATATTAGATTGTGGGTTTGATATGGCTTGACATCAAAGTGAAAAATGAATTTGAGTTTTTGTACAGCTTCACATAGACTTTATTATCACTGGGCTGCTTCTCTTAGAGCACAATAATATAGAGCTGAATCTGACAGAGTTACACCGTTAATATTAAGTTCACTTGATGTGTCTGATGTAGTCAAATGAAACCTTCCACTTTGTTCACTACTTGATTGTGAAGAATATATTAAATAAAGAAGCTCTCCACTAGGATACTGTCTGTACCAATACAAATATGCAGAACCACTGCTTGTATATGAGCAGCTGAGGGCCACAGTCTGATCTTCCTTGATGACAACAGCCTCTTTATTTGGGCTAATCTGGTCTGCAGTCATCACACCTAAATCAAACAAACAAAAATAATTTGTTACACAAAGTTACACAAATTTTCTCAAATAATCGAATTAATACCACCGTCATAAGAAATAAAGAGTCATACTGTACCTGAAATCATAATTAAAATCAGAAGCAGGTGTTTTTCCATGTTGACTGTCAGATCAGGTGTGTTGTGTTCTCTGTGCTCTGTGCTCTGAGCTGTAGATCTGTGTTACTGTGAGTCTCTGCAGTTTCACTCAAACACACTGGAACTTCCTGACTTTCTGTGTGATGATAGCATCTCCCGCTTCTCTTGTTAATGCTCTGCCATTCATCAGGAAATCTTTTACAACTGCAGAAAAGTATAGATTTTTTATTAAGCAGATGATTTTCAAGAAAATACAAAACAAACAATTAATGAACCAATAATATTAACAGTGATATATTTATTTTTGATATGACCAAAATATAGAGCAGAAATGTAAGAGCAAAATTAAACAGAGTATAATAAACAGTCAATATCACAAATATGATTAGTGACCTGAAAAATATTTCTGAATCTTAAATGTTTTACTTAGATAATATATTCATAAATCTTCCTGTTTTAAATCATTCAAAGAGTGAATACTTTGTTCCAGATTTTAAATAGATTTTAAATACACTTATGTGTTAGCTTAATGTTCACTGAAGGGCTGATATTCAGGTGTTTTTGATTGTTGTGATGTTTTGAGGTTTATGCGATTGATTCAAGTTTAGAAGTTTATTCCAACTGGTTGTTGAAAGAGAAACCACATATCGTGATATTTTTACTCCTCCCAAAATATTAAAATAATAAAGTGAGAGCTTTGTATGGGCTATATGGCATGTTACAGTCAGTTATGACAGCGCTAATGCAACACGCATCACCGCGGACGAGCAGCTGAGTATCGGAGTATCTCTTCAGCAAGCAGATACGCAAACTACCGCGAAAGAAGCTGAAGTTAGTTGCAGACGCTCAACACACAATCATTTTCATTAAAAACGTAGTGAGACTAACCTTATCTTTACCAGAACTGATGCCGCACCCTTTCCTGTTGCAATCTCTGATATTGAAATATGATGATAATGAATAAAATGCAGCACATATCTATTGCTTTCATTGACGTGAACTCCGTTAAATTTGCATATGGCGCGGGAATTGAAGAACGGATATATATCCATTTTGCGAAGACACGTTTATGTGGCCAAGTGTAAATGGAAACGTTTTAACAAATCAGATAGATATCCGATCAGAAAGAACGCATGAATTGACATGACGAGGTGTAAACAGGCCCTTGATATTTCAATTCTTCAAGCTCTCACATGCCACCTGAATCCCTGAAGACACCTCGAGGGATGCTGTCTCCCTGTGGTGAATTTATGTGTTTAACTAAAATTGTTTGTATCCAAATTGATTAACAAATGTGAACTACAATCAGAAACAATAAACTAAAGCAGTAACACAATACACATAACATTATCAGATTTCTGCAACACCAAAGTGTCTCCTAGACATGCTTCCAGATGAACCTTTGTTTGAAGTCTCATATTCTGGTGGATGGTATTCTCAGATTTACTCCCTAGAATTTAGAAACCATTTACCATTTGAATAACTCAATCATTAATTGATTTCCAATTTAAAATGGAAGAAAATCTACTTACCCCAAATCTATGAGATGAACAACACTAAATATTTTTGCCAGTGTGTCATCATAATTCTGTAATTGTGCTGTGTTAGATTAAACTAAACTGAATGAACACATTGACAGTAGAATGGATGTTTAACCCCCTTGTTGCTTCAGTCTCTCTTTGCTAAAGTTACACTGAACACATTTACAAACACATGGAGCAGGAGACAGAAAATACCACGGTATCTGAATACACAGTTTGACTGAAAGAGTTTGTGAATAATTTTGACAGTTAAGTGTCATAGTATTGTACAATATTTAGCATTCATCTTGTTTATGATAGTTCATATCTCATTTCTCAATTATATATGGGTAAAAGTGCAGATTAATAATACAGATAAAAAAAAAATATGTAGTACAGTTATTAGACAATATCAGTTTGTTATGTATAACCCTTAATAGTGAATGGTAAATGTTCTTACCAAAATCATGTCCTGTGAAGAAAAGAGTAATAAACACCCATTTTGCCATCGCCTCTAAGTTAAAATAGAGAATATTTTAGTGGTCTGGTAATTATTTTCCTCAAAACGACTGGTCCTTCCAATGTTCTAGACAAGATTACGGCCTTGTGTGGTATAAATAAAAAAGTTAGTTGGAAAGAATCACATAGAAACAATGATCCAGAGAAACAGAACAAAGAGGGCTTTTTTTCAATAAAGAAAAAAGTTTATTTTGCTGTGAAAGTGCAGGATATTCTAATCTAGGCTATGAAAGCTTATTTCAGTGTACATATAATATAGCTAATATAGCAATATCTACAGTATAAACATCTTCTGGACTATGTGATGATATGATGACTAAAAAAATGCCCACCCAGGATATCTGACAGCCCACCCTTCCATAGCCGCCAAGAACCGGGCCTGGCACCTGTATAATCATTTAGGATTATTTGAAAATGACATGGTATGTGTGTTGGAGCAGGGCTGGAACTAAACTCTGCAGGGCTGCGGCCCTCCAGGAACTGAGTTTGACACTCTGGGATAGGCCTATAAATCTCAAACTATAGTTGTTTTTAATTAAAGGAATCAGTTATTTAGAACAATAAGACATTTGGGCTGTTACCAGGCAAATTTAATCAGTATCAACAAAATTCATCTTTGCAATGCAGAGGAAACACAGAAGCTTCATCTGAAATGGCATAGATGAATTTCCACACTGACATGAATGCATTTAGCCCGCAGTTACAAATGCAGAAATACCTTTTTGATAAATAAGACATAACATGTTGAATACTCATTTGAAATTATATATATTTTTTAATTGTTTTTAAATCAAAAGATACTTTAAATGTGAAAATAAAACCGCCTGTAGGTGGCAGTAAGTGTTAATAAGTGAGTCATTGGGATTGAACCAAATCATTTAAACAATTAATTAATTCAGGAATGAAACACTGTGCTATGGTTGCTGTGTTAGGAATTTTTGTTGTCATCAAAAACAGGCAATATAGTGTCTAAAACACAAGTCTCTTAATTAACTTCTTGTTTATTTAACTGTAAAAAAAAATCTATGTAGGCCTAATCATGCTGACTTTTGGAGAAAAAACGGCACTCTTCGTGTGATGTTGATTTACTATATGAAATTATATAAATATATACATTTTCTTCCCCTATATTTTCAATGTTGTGATAATTCTAAATGCATTTTAACAGATTGAATCAGGCAGTGAAAGAAAGCACTCCAGATGCACACGTGCACTAGTCTAATATACTAGACTTCATGGCACTCTGTAGGAGTGTTTTGTTTGGTTTTGGGCAAAATACTGATAATGTCAAATTGCACATCATTAAAACAATAATCACGATATTATCGCAGACGATATTGCACACCCTGCACCATTGTCTTTTAGTCTAATTTGTGCAAAACCTTGTGCTAAACTGTCAAAGCTTTAATTTTAACCACTAATGCAATGATGCAAGTAGCACCTCTACATGCTTGCAAAGGGTTGATGTCGAGATTTTATAAGCTGCTAGTTTGGTCTCCCTAGGGCCTAGGCAAACACAGCTTACATTGCATAATATCGCATAAACATGGCCAGGGTTCAATTCATTTCCTTCGAGTTCGGCTTCAGGAAGGTCGATTTGTTGATTAAAGTTGCTAAATTACGTTATGACGCCATTGCATGACATCATTGCAAAAACTATATTTTGTATAATTTAATTTATATTTTTTTATGAAAAAAAAGTTCAAAATATAATATTAAAATATAAATAACTGTATTTTTTAATAGCTACTTAACTAGTAATAATACACTTTCTCAACTATTTAGTTTAAGCCGTGTATTAGCAGTTAGTTAGTATGCTGCACTCCAATACAAGTTAGTAAAAAATAGGGCACAGTCTATTATGTTCATATGAAAAATTAATTCTGTATTAGTTTTTTACCTGCATTTTAAAATAAGCATTGTGTTTTCGGATTACAGGGTTACTATGGATAATGGATAATATAGGCTACTGGAAAATTACTAGCATCTTTTCCATTTTTCTTACAGTGTACTAACTGATCAACAATAGTAGCTTCGTACATGCTACCAACAAAGTGTATCATAAATGAGCATTTATTAAATTATTATTAAATTTAACAATTGCAAATAGCAGCTAACTCAATTCACGTGATGTGTGAACTGCTAAGCATCTTCGGTTTCCTCTTTTTGTGTAATTTGGATGGAAAATGTGGGCCTTTTTAATGTCTGAGTCACTTATTAAAAGTTGCTAAAAGTTGCCAAATAAATAGTAAACATTTCTAAATTTATTTCTAGGTGCTTTTGGGGAAAAAAGTTGTTAAATTTAGCAATAAAATTACTAAGTTGGCTACACTGCTAGTCTGTCTAAATCTCTCTTGTGATTTTAGCGCCAGTTTGTTCTCCTGCACATTATTTACTGCAGTAGTTTCCAGGGAGCAATTTTGTTTTGTAATTAATTGTCAGTGTAAGAATTTGAAGAATGGTACATTATTGTGGTTAGTTTAAATATATTTTGCTGAGCTGAACCATTTAAATTTAACTGTAAAATATTCTAACATAATTTGCAAACAGTGTAACTAATGTCAGAATCAATTAATCAGAATAAATAAGAAACTAAATGACATTTATGGAGCATACTATTTTGCAGTATTTGAAGAATTTGACTTGGGGTGGTGGGAAACTTCCTTAAAGAGAGTTGTGATGAACAACTGAAATTCAGGAAGTATTGTGTTTCCTTTTTATTACATTTTCAGTAACCGCACACAGGTGTGCTTCCACATGTGAAATTAAATTGTGTGAATTTTAGATTGTGGGTTTGATATGGCTTGACATCAAAGGGAAAAATGAATTTGAGTTTTTGCACGGCTTCACATAGACTTTGTATCACTGGGCTCCAACTCTTAGAGCACAATAATAGAGAGCTGAATCTGACAGAGTTACACCAGTAATAGTGAGTTCAGTGGATGTGTGTGCTGTAGTCGACTGAAAACGACGATCATCGGGGCTCCCACCTCCACCAACACCTGATCGTGCAGGCTTGTATAACAAATAGCGAAGCTCTTCATTAAGATACTGTCTGTACCAGTACAGATAAACATAACTGCTGCTTGTTTCATATGTGCAGCTGAGGGTCACAGTCTCCTCTTCCTTTATGACATGAGTTTCTTGATTTGGTCTAATCTGGTCTGCAGTCATCACACCTAAAACAAATTAACGAAATAATTTGTGTTAAGTGATACAAAACTATTTAGTTTGAATGTGTCTGAATAGCACTGTAATTAATCAAAAAGGAATACCTGAAACAATTAAAATCAGAAGCAGGTGTTTTTCCATGTTGACTAGGTCAGATCAGGTGTGTGTTAATGTTGTCTGTGCTCTGAGCTGTAGATCTGTGTTACTGTGAGTCTCTGCAGTTTCACTCAAACACAGTGCAACTTCCTGACTTCAGTGTGATGATGCTGTCGCTTCTCGTGTTTTTGCTCTGCCACTGCTTAGAGGACAGCTTTTGCAGCAAGAAATTATAGTATATGTGTTTATTTATACTAATAAACTAATAACTAATAAAATGAACACGAATATTTCAAAGTGTAATTTGTAAAAATTTTATAACTTCTGGATTTAAATTAAATTTTGAATTCCAGGTTCAGGTCAGATCACCAATGCATAAGCTATTATAATATAATATTTGAATGCTTACTGAAGAGCTTGTTTGTTGTGATGATTTGTGGCTTATGAATCTGTGAATGAAGTTTGAAGTTGCTAAACATGATAATATTTTGTAAACCTTGAACAATTCTTTATCAAGATATGAGTTATAAATAGTTGTTTAATGCTTGATCCCCACTATACTTATCCCTCTGTATGTTATTCACTGGATATACCCATGGATATTTGTTTAGAATAATTTGAATAATTAGCGTCATCATTGTATAAATGTCTTTATCAGGTTAATCAAACTACCCCAAAAATATAAACCTCATCTGCTTCACAACCTAATGCAGATATGGAGGTTGGATATGTGTGTTGTAGATGCAATTCTGTGTCAGGTTTTTGTGCAGTGTTCTTGTGTTTCCTGTCACTGTGGGCTCAAACACTTTAAATTAAGGAACACATACTCACTAGAGTTTTCCCTCAATAAAATCTTAATTCGCTGCTTATTAATAGTTACAGTTGTTGTTAAGTTTTGGTATTGGTTTAACCCAACCCAATATTAAAACGTAACAACTACTGTCCTAACTGTACTACTGTACAACTGTACTTCAGATCCCTTAACCGTTAAGGGATCTGAAATATGGTCATACAGAATAAGGCATGTGCCTAATGAGTACTAATAAACAGCTAATATGCTAGTCAAGCATGATAATAAGCAACTAGTTAATAGTGAGAATAGGACCATAAAATAAAGAGTTAAAGTAAAATTCTGTTGGAGCGTTTTCTTTTCTTACATCACTTGGCTATTTCTTTATCATATCTATATTATAAATTCATGCATTTATAGATGCATTTCTTTTACTTTTTTTCATTAGATGCTTTGATGCATTACTACTCGTTTTCTTTCTACATACCAGCACTTGACTGAATTATGATATTCTCTGAAATATATATTTAATTATTTTTGAGTTGTATTGTTCAGGAGGTTTTTGTACAGTGTAGTTGAGTTTCCTGTCATTGTGGGCATCAGTGCACAGTAGTACAGCGCAGAATCTGTTACTTCAGCGTCGGAGATCTCCAGGCTCACAAGATTGTTGTTTTTATCAACTTTAGGTGTGAGACGATCAGGAAGAGTGTCACTTGTGGCTCCGTGTGGATAAATATATGTGAGGAACTCTGGTTTGGATCCTGGATGCTGACGATACCAGTGCAGGTTAGTTACAGCTCCATCATATTTACAGGATAGAGTGACTTTTTCTCCCTCAGATTTAAGTGCCTTGTTTTCCAGCGGTGTTATTGACTGCGCAAATGTCTCCTCTGCAAAACAACCATAATAATTTTTTTTTATTCAACTTACCCAAAGAATTCATATTAATATATTACAATGAAATCAGTGTTCAACAGCATAATAAATAAATAAATGAAACATCCAAACACTGTATCAAACTCCAGATTTATGACATTATTTGATCAAAAGTTTAAAGGTAGCAAGAATCAGTAACTTCTTACTTTTAATCATCAATAGCAGGAGCAGAACACAAAGGATGGTCATGTTTGCACTGAACAAAGCAAACGTTGAGTTGCTCTATTTCAGATCCTCACAGGCTCCACCTATATGTCAGTATATGAGGATGAAAACACAGTATTAATATTAAACTTTTGATTGATGAACACTGAAGTAAAATTATAAAACCAAAAATTAAGAAATCAAGCTCATCTGATCACTAAGATTATCTTTGTCATTATGGTGGATGTTTATGTTGACCTACTGCTGTTTATATTGTTTTAAATACAAGTTTATGGTTCATGAAATCCTGGGTTTCACCTACACATTAGAGGCCTCATTAATTATAACAGCAAATTAATTTACTTAAAATAAATGTATATTTTATCTCCTTAAAAACAGTGGTGGACAAAGTACACAGATCAAGTACTTGAGTAAAAGTACAGATACGAGCATAATAAAATATTACTCCAGTAAAAGTAAAAGTACTGCTTTTTCAATTTTACTCGAGTGAAAGTACAAAAGTACTCAATTTTTATGTACTTAAGTAAAAGTACTGATAGACAGATTTATTTTGCAATTTTATATAGACTACTTTATTTAATTTTATATTAGCACATATTTTTATAATCATACTGCCCAAAATACCTGGGTTTTTCCCAAAATAACCACTATATAAAGTCAAGATATATATTTTGTTGATATGGACTACATTGATGAGAGTGATGTAGTAACGTTCACTGCCATGTACCTGAGAGAAAACAGATTTCACCATCTAATTTTCACCAGTAAGAAAAAAGTGTTTTAGAACTTGTTGTTTTGCAGAACGTCAGTTATATATGACATGAGAATTAGGCCTGAAATTAGGAAGAACATTTTAAGGAAAATCTAATTATATTTTCATAATGATTTTTTTTTCTTCTCAAACCTTGTCTGTGGTGTAAAAACACCCCTGGCCAAATGCCCCCAGAGGGCATCACTTCCCACTCTGATAATTACTGTAGTTACTATGTTCTGAACATCACATCCTTTCTTTTTCCCTCAGATGGAATCTATCTAGGTGGCTGAATAAAGATATTTGGACTTTATATCTAAAAATGTCATCAACTTAGCACCAGCAAGCTTGTTAGCTAGACAGTTAGCATCAGCTAACGATATTTACTTATTTTCAGTATGGTTATGAATAAACATTCATATCTGTCTACTCGGCTAGTTGATCTAAACAATATAAAAATGTATACTGTTGATAAACAATATAAAAACAGACGTCACATAGGTCTAAATGCATAGCATTTTAATAAAACTGCAAGAACGTTATTTTATATGTTATTTTAATGTTTTGTTTTTTTGACCTAAAACATAACGTTAGAGACACTGATGTTGATCTGTCTGCATTCAAGCATTTCAGTGGGCTTAAATAGATCACCTTTACAGCAGATTTAGTTCACAAACAACTGACAGTTTTGACCTAAATATTATTTTCAGTTACAATAATGAATCCTAAAATTCGACATTAGTAACGCATTTCACAGCATCAGTAGCGGCGCTCACAAGATCTCCCGGTTCTTTACTTGTGAGTTCAGTTCACTGAAGAAGACTCGCTCTAAACGGATCATTTGAATCAGTGAGTTTTCGACCGAGAACAGCTGCAATCGTATCATGGCAATTCGAGAATGAATCGCTTTGTTGCGATTTGCGAACTGATTGAACAGGTTCATTGAAAAGAATCAGTTTGTTCATGAATCATGCACCGCTTCATGCCTCTCGAGCACGTGATGTATTATAAGGAGTAACGATATGTTTTATGAAATGTAGTGAAGTAAAAAGTACGATCTTATGCTTTGGAATGTAGTGAAGTAAAAGTAAAAGTTACTCAAAATAAAACTACTCCAGTAAAGTACAGATACTTGAAAAATGTACTTAAGTACAGTAACGAAGTAGTTTTACTTCGTTACTGACCACCACTGCTTAAAAAGGATGAACAGTTCATTAAATGTTAATGTTGAGTGTACGTCGCCCTCTTCTGGTCGTTCACACCTTTCAGCACACAACACATTCACAAAACTGGTTTAAATAGCAATAACCAAGTTCATGGAGATAATATAATTATAGTGGCAATATGGTCAACTGAAACCAAGAGAAAGGGGAAATTTATGCGAATTTAAAAGTAACTAAATATTAAATTAGAACATGTAAATCGAATATAAACTTTTAAGTGAAAGAAACATAAACTAGAGTTCATATAGGTCATAAAAATGAAATCATAGACTAAACTATTTAATCTAATCAAATGAAAATAAATGTACAAATAAATCACATTGATTTGTGTAATGATGTTGCATTGTCAGGGTTTTTGTATGAGTGTTGAGAGTGTTTCAGTCACTGTGGGCTGCAGAGCGCAGTAGTACACAGCAGAGTCAGACACACGCACATCCTGGATTGTCAGAGGAACTGCAGTTTTGTTGAGAGTCGCATGAAATCTCTCCTTGAATTCTTCCTCACTGTTTCCAGATTTAGACAATCTATTTAACATGTGCTTTGGATTTTCATTGCCTTTCTGCTGGTACCAGAAGAGAGTCGGGCCTGTAGAAGTAGTCTGATATGTACAGTCGATCGTTACAGTATCACCTTCAAAAGCAGATTGAATCCTTTTATGCTGATCAACTTTATCTTGAGATTGAGAATTACAGCCTGAAATTGAATTAAAACAATATGACTAAATATAAACAATACACACATAAGGAAAATTAATTGTAAATATATTTGAAAGTAATAGTTCTTTTATAGTGCTACTCACCCCAGATATATAAAACTATGATCACAATAGTACATTTCCAGAGTGCCATTATATACAATTGAAATTGCAGACTCTTAAAAAAATATGCAGAGATGTTGTGATCCTCTTCCTCTTTCTGCATCTGTTAAAGCAGCAGTAAATTCATATCACTTGATCTGACTGCTGGGAGGAGCCTCAATGAAAACTGTAGTATTGTGTATATATTAAACTGCAAGTATATCACTTAAGTATTACTACATGTATAGTGATTCATCTTAGGATATACATACACTACATTCATGCCTTTGATTATCCTATATTACTTTATTCACTGAAACAGTGAATAAAGACCTGACTGCTCTCTACACTTGATCAGTCATCTGTAGCATTCAGCAGCAGTGTGATATTTCCTAATATTTACCATCATTGAGTGGTGTTTTAATGCTGATGCTCATCAGAGTAACTGAAATTGGCGTTAATTTCATGTCTCTCATAATGCTGACTCACGTTCTGTTATTCCAAACGTAACTGGCACTTGTATCACGATGGTCTTCAAAAAGACCTCAGGTGACTTCAGTATTAATATTACTAGTATTTTGTTACAGTTTTTGTCTTGTTGCTAAAGCTGTTTTTGTGTAATGCAGATGCAATTCTGTATACCAGATTTTTGTTCAGTGTTTAGTGTTTCCTGTCACTGTGGGCCTCAGAGCGCAGTAGTACAGAGCAGAGTCTGATACAGCAGCAGAGATCACCAGATCCACACGTTTGATTTCTTTTTTAGCTTCTGAATATAGACGTAGTTCAGGCTCAGTTTTGCTTGAATATTCAGTGACAAGAAGTAAAAACTCTGGTTTTGCTCCGGAATACTGGCGGTACCACTGGAAATTAACATTAGTGCCGCTAGTGAGACTGTAGTTACAGGACAGAGTCACATTTTCACCCTCAGAACCATGTTTTTCTGGAAACCATGGTTGTATTGTGTCACCAAAAGAATTTCCTGTGAAAAAGAAAAGGACCTTAATTAATCAAACAAAACATAATACACTATAAAGCTAAATGGATTTTATTTTAAGATTTGTATTTCCTATTTTATAATAAGCATTATTGATTGAATATCTCTTACCCGTGCAATACTGGATTATTATACAGGTGAAGAGAAACATGATGTCTTTTCAGAGACAGTAATGACAACAATATAATCTGAATAAATGTACTGTAACTTTTCTTTCTGTCTCACACTCTCAACAATAAGCTCCACCCACTGCTATACTGTTTACTATAGTTAAATAAATAGGTGTTGGGGCAATAACATGCAAACAAAAAATGGCATCCAAATATCAAAGTTTTCTCAAAATAAGAAATAATACATGTGCAAATTGTATGAGTTTCTTTAAAAACTTTTATGACTTTATAATTTGAAAGCAAACAAACAACCCTGTTTAAGGTAGGGACATCATACTTTTCAGAAAATATCATTTGCATCTTAATTTTTAAATTAAGATGTATTTAACAGTAATATATATGTCCATGACAGGGTGGACATATCTTATGGTTTATGCTTTGAAAAATGCATAATTATCCAAAGAGAAAATGTGTGGGAGCTCAGCTAATATGTTCTATAGAACTTGAGTGTCTACTATTTATGACATGACATAAAGCAAATGGGAAATTAAAATTCAACATTTTTGAGTATTGTGAGGGTTGAAAGGCACTCTATGGTGGTATTGACCCATACAATCAAATTATATGAATATGCAGATGTATTAAATGAGAATTCATACCAAGAATAAGTAATGTGAAGAGAAATACATTCATAAACCTGTGTGACATGAATGTGTCTTATATGTTGAAGTCCAGATAAATTCAGTGAATATGACAGTTTTGTTTATTCTAATGATGATCAAAGGAGGAGCTTGCGGGGACATATACGGTAAAAGCCGCTGTATTATCAAAGGTAATACTGAGCACCTACTGCCCTCTTCTGGTTAACTGCAAGTATATTGCATAAGTGGCATCTCAAGTTTTTACTGTCATTTTGCTATATGTGACCCTCTCTGTGAAATCCAGGCTAAAGTTTCAAAATCACTATAATTGAAATTATTGACATGACCTTACTTAGTCAATATTAAAGGTATAAAGGTTACATTTTCACAAAATGTTGTTTACCATATGAAGGATGAGCAAATCAAAGAGAGGGTCACATATGTTGAGACATAGAATGGGAAAAGAATGTGAACAGAAACCCCAAGTAAACTTTCCTTGACTTAAACATTGTTTATGTACAGCAAGCAATGTTAGTCTTTTCCGTTTTCAACCTCAAATGTTTACAGATGTTACACACAGTTGGATCTTAACTGAATAGTGTAACATCATAGATTATCCAACCTTACATTGTTTTCACTAGATTAAAAAGTGTTCTCCTTGGAGACAAAATCTAAAATTACAGCAATTGCACTTTGTGAAAACGCTTTGTCAATACTTTTTGTATTTTTTCCTCTTTTTAGCAGCAGGCCTGACTCAAATTGGCACATGTGTGACCACATATTGTATTACATTGGGGGCTGGATAGATTGTGGTTTTAATTGTAGTTTTTAACTAGATATTAAAAGAGCTTCAGGTTTTTGTATGACGTCTCATGTTTTGTGTCACCGGGCTTCTACTACTATAGAGCACAATAATAGAGAGTTGAATCTGAAAGAGCTCCATTTTTAATAGTGAGTTCATTGGATGTACGTGATGTAATCGACTGAAACCATGGATCAGCGGTGTGTTCATAGCTATATGATCGTGCACCTTTTTGTGATAAATACACCTTTTGTACTAAATACTTTTCAGATACTGTCTGTACTGTCAAGAAAAGCCATATAATTATACTATATGAGCAAATCAATTTGACTATTTTTCTTTAGTGATTAGTTCTGCATTTTGTACAAAATAATAACAATAGTAAATAAATATCTTTTGAGGCTCTCAGTGCGCAGAGCTGTAAGTCACTACAGATCAGTCAAAAACATACACAGAAATTCCTGCTTTATAAAGGCATGGCTTAAATACTTGCATTTATCATTTTCATTTTTGACTGATGGAAACTTAAAGAATATTTGTTTATAGTCTAGCTATTTTTATATAAAATGTAATGAGAATTTGGAACAAGCAGGAATTCCACGTGAAGGTACTGTATGTAGTATACTATATTACACATGATAATTATTTAAGATAATTACATTTTTAGTTGCTTTATTTCTTGCTGTGTTTTTTCTCTTGTCTCTCACTGTAACAGGTTTTTGTAGAGAGCTGATGTGTTTCCTGTCACTGTGGGCTGCAGAGCACAGTAGTACAGAGCAGAGTCTGATACAGCAGCAGAGGAGATCTCCAGATCCACATGGATTTTCTCCCTTTTTTCAACTTTAACAGAGAATCTTGTATCTACACCAGACACCTTGGCTTCTTTTGCACTAGCGAAGGTGAGTACAAGAAATTCAGGTTTTGATCTTCCATACTGACGGTACCAGTAGAGATCATCTGAAGCTGCAGGTGAATGACTACAGAGTAATGTAACATTGGAACCCTCCTCATAAACAACATCGGTATTGTTTGGCTTGATGGCATTTCCAAAGACAACAGCTGAAAAAGTAAACATTTTTAAAAGTACATTTGTAAATTTTTTGAGATTGAAAGAAAACTCGTTAAAAAAAATCATAATTAACCAAATAAATACACACCTGCTGAGGCACAGAACAGAATAACTGAATGAAGATCCATTGATTGTATTCACTCTGAGAAGAGTCAGACTGAATTATTTCAACTACAGTCTCTGTCAAACACATTAGATCATGTCAGATCTGTGAACACTGAGTCCCTCCTCCCTGAGCCGCAATATACCTGTATAAGTTCAGTTCTGTAAGTTCAATTCTGTAAGTTCAATTCTGTTGTTCATTGCTGCAGTTGAATGTCTGAGAACACTGCCATCTTGTGGCCTATTATATACCTAGAACAGGAGTCTGCAACCTTCAACGCCAAAAGAGCCATTTTCGCCCCTTTCTTACCGAATAAAATTAATGTGGAGCCACAAAATATTTGATGCCCAAATAAAGATAACACGGCATATAGCTAAAGTTTTATATTCAGTTGTGCTTTGGATACCTCCCCTCCCCAGGCCACCTCGAAAGACCTACCAGTGAGATAGGATTCAAACCAGCGAAGTGGAATCCCTGTGATGTCCAGTGATGAGAGGGTGGACAGGAGGATCTGATGATTGACAGTGTCAAAAGCAGCAGATAGATCCAGCAGAATGAGGACTGATTATTTGGAATCAGCTTTTGCTATTCGTAGGGCTTCAGTGACTGAGAGAAGCGCAGTCTCAGTTGAATGGTCACACCTGAAACCTGACTGGTTAGTGTCCAGTTTGTTGTTCTGTGAAAGAAACAATGATACCTGATTGAAAACAACTCGTTCAAGCATTTTTGGGAAGGAAGGAGAGAGATAGGTCTGTAGTTTTCTTTAAGAGAAGTGTTTAATGTTGTTTTTTTAAGCAGTGGGGTTAACCGAGCCTGCTTGAATGCAGTTGGGAATGTGCCTGTGAGGAGAGATGTGTTGATAATGTGTGTGAGTGCTGGTAAGAGTGTGGGAGAGATTGCTTGGAGAGGGTGCGAGGGGATTGGATCAAGAGGATATGTTGTAGGATGGCCGGAGAGGAGAAGTTTGGATACTTCTGCTTCAGTGAGGGGACAGAAGGAGAAGATGGGAGTTTGAGCAGTGGATGTGGTTGGTTGGAGGTCCTCTGTGTGTGGAGGTGAGAACTGACTTCTATTTGTTCTAATTAAATGATCTGAAGAGATAATGTGTGTCTGGAGCACTGTTGATCTTGTTGTGGAAAATGATGATTTGGCAGTGTGGACTTCAGCAGAGAAAGATGAAAGCAAAGACTTATACTTACTCAGGTCTAACGGATCTTTTGATTTGCACCATGTTCTCTCTGCTGCCCTGAGATTGGTCCGATGCTCACGAAGAACATTGGATAACCAGGGGTTAGAAGGGGCAGCTCGTGCTGGCCTGGAGGAGAGAGGACAAATGTTGTCTAGACAAGAGGTTCAAGTAGAGCATAAAGTGTCCGTAGCTGCATTCACATCCAGAGATGAGAAATGGGTAGGTGAGGGAAGAGAGGAGGACACTACAGAGGAAAGATGGGAGGGAGAGAAGGAGCGTAGGTTTCGTCTAAAAGTAACCGGAAGAGGGGTTGGTGGCACGCAGGTAGCAAAATGTAATTTAAATGTAATGAAGAAATGGTTGGAGATATGTAGTGGTTCTACCAAAACGTTGTCTGCAGTACAATTGCGTGTGTAAATTAAATCAAGTTGGTTGCCTGATTTGTGCGTGCTTGTAGTGGTGAGGCGTTCAAGATCAAATAAAGCAAGGAGTGAATGGAAATATGTAGCATAAGGCTTTTCTAGGTGAATGTTGAAGTCGCCAAAGACTAGGAGTGGAGTGCCATCCTCCACGAAAGAGGACAGCAGCCCATCCAGCTCCTCTAGGAAGGTGGCTAGAGTTTGGCCAGGAGGACGGTAAATTACCACAATAAGGGAGTTTTATGGGAGCTGTTACAGTAATCGCATGAGATTCAAGTGAGTTGTGATTGAATAAGGGAGAGTGGGTTGAGTGTTTCCAATTGTTTGAAATGAGCAAGCCAGTGACCCCACCCCGGCCAACTTGACGTGGGGTGTGAGAGAAAGAGAAGTTGTTAGAGAAGGCAGGTGGGGTTGCTGAGTCCTCTGGACGAATCCAGGTCTCAGTCAAGTCCAAGATGCTGAGTGTGGATTGTAAAGAAAAAGCCGAAATGAAGTCTACTTTGTTGACAGCTGACTGACAATTCTACAAACCCAC
>CM050422.1:10701037-10731037 GCA_027564155.1 Gymnocypris eckloni scoliostomus
CGCCTGTTTCATACGAGCAGCTCAGCGTTACACGCTCTTCTTCTGTTCTGTAAATAGTAGTTTCCTTGTCTTTTGGTTGAATGCTGTCAGACAAAACACCTACAAAAGAATTAGACAAATTTCACAACAAGTCAGCTGGCTTATCCAAAAATTCATCACGTTTCTAAATTAAAATTACAATTCCTTCCACAAATATGATGTCGTTACTGTAATAGAGTAACATTTAAAAAAAAATGTTTGCATGGCCAAAACATATTTCAATGTACATTGTATTTGTGTCTGCTCAGATTAAATATTTTATACCTGGTGCTGTTATGAGAATCAGTAATACGCATCTCTCCATGTTTGGAAGGTTTACTAACTTGGTTTATGAACTGAAGTTTAAAGGTAGATATATGATTATCTTGTTGTGAAGCTGCAGTGTGGGTGTGGTTTGTTTAGACCACCTTCTGTGCCTTTCCTTGTTAAAAGCTGATATGATTGTGCCATCATTGTACGAATAACTTAAAATTAACTATTAAAACTAAAATTTGAGGAGTTTGTCTGGGATATTGGCTATACCACTGCAGTATATGCAGAAGAATAGTTACACGACAGAGTTATATTTGTATTTGCTCCTTCTGGAAGGAACATCTCATTTTGGACTGGAGTAATGCCATTTGCAAAAGTGCCACCTGCAAGAATCAAATTAATGCAAAATAATGTAAAATGTAGTGAAACTTCATAAAAAATTATAATAGCAATAATTCATTATATTATATCTGAAATACATACACACAAGACAAAAAACACTTGCAAGCAGAGCATAATTTTGCACAATGTTGTATTTAGCACAATTTGTTCAACTATTAATTCATTCCTTGTCAAGAACAGGAGGTCTCCCTTCATATCTGCAGTCTATAATAGATGAAATAGCATTTTATTATAGCATTTGACGGATATGAATGTGGAGGTCTTGAGTTTTACTGTAGTACTACTAACAGCCTGTAGATTATTGCATGTAAACTTTTGTTGTTCTATATTTTGGTCCCTTACCTTTAGTCAGTGTGCAGTATTGCTGACTGAAAGTTGTTCCATGACTATATCATCAGAGGTTCTTTTGAAGGAAGATTCATTAAGGCATGACAAAAAACAATTACTTACTGTATCATTTTCCCCTGAACACATTTCCTTTTCCTCAAGCAGGTGTTACAATATTGTGTTTGTGAAAGAAGTGTTGTGGTTTTACACAAGATATGATTGTGGTTTCATTTTTATTTGATTCATTTTTAAAGGCAAAAACTACATCTACAGTTTTTGTAAAGCTTCTCAGGCATTTTGTATCACTGGGCTTCTACTCTTAGAGCACAATAATAGAGAGCTGAATCTGACAGAGTTACACTCTTAATAATGAGTTCAGTGGATGCATCTGATGTAGTCGACTGAAACCGAGTGTCTGGTATATATTCATAACTGCTCCATGATCGAGCACCTTTCCTCAGTATAAATTCTGGTTCTCTATTAGGAAACTGTCTGTACCAGTAGAGATAGACATAACTGCCGCCTGTTTCATACGAGCAGCTCAGCGTTACACGCTCTTCTTCTTTTCTGTAAATATTAGTTTCCTTGTCTTTTGGTTGAATGCTGTCAGACAAAACACCTACAAAAGAATTAGACAAATTTCACAACAAGTCAGCTGGCTTATCCAAAAATTCATCACGTTTCTAAATTAAAATTACAATTCCTTCCACAAATATGATGTCGTTACTGTAATAGAGTAACATTTAAAAAAAATGTTTGCACGGCCAAAACATATTTCAATGTACATTGTATTTGAGTCTGCTCAGATTAAATATTTTATACCTTGTGCTGTTACGAGAATCAGTAATACGCATCTCTCCATGTTTGGAAGGTTTACTAACTTGGTTTATGAACTGAAGTTTAAAGGTAGATATATGATTATCTTGTTGTGAAGCTGCAGTGTGGGTGTGGTTTGTTTAGACCACCTTCTGTGCCTTTCCTTGTTAAAAGCTGATATGATTGTGCCATCATTGTACGAATAACTTAAAATTAACTATTAAAACTAAAATTTCTAGTTGAGGAAGTTTTCATCCACTAATTCAGTTATATAAGTTTTATCAATATGTTATTATAAGAATCATTTAAAGATCAACAAAACAGGATATTTGGTGTAATTAGAATGTTCAGTATTTGATAGTGAGGTTTTTGCCTGCACCATTATATTTGCAGTCTAGTGTAGGGCTGCACCCACTATATTTAAATTGTGATCACGATTTCTGCTTCTTCCAATTTTTAAGCATAATCGTTTGCAATGTTTTATCACTGGTTATTTATCATTTTCTTTGTCTTGCATTGGTAAAAAGCTAGCTAGCTTTCAGTTGAGCGTCCTCTCTGAAATGTTTGAATGTACACAGCACCCCCCAGTGGTGGTATAACATGTATCCCCCATTGACAACGTCCACAAGCCTACAAGGATGCATTTGTTAATCTGTAAAAATTGATGGATTTTAAATTTTGACTTTATTTATTGATATTTTTTTTAAACATGATGGCACATTTGGGAATATAGTTTGATATGCCATTAATGTTCATGTAAATGGTCTTATTCAATAATTAAAATTCACTAAATCAATGCACGTACATACTGTTAAGGTAAAGAAATACTAACCAGCCAGTTAAATATGAATATGAGTACATTTGAATTTGAATGTAACATCAGAATCTAACTGACATATTCATTTGTATGGATACTGTTGTTTTTGGCAACATCTCATTTCAAGTCAGTCGGGTTTTTGTATGATGTGTAGTGTTTTCCTGTCACTGTGGGCGTCAGGGCACAGTAGTACAGAGCAGAGTCTGTCAGTTTAGCAGAGGAGATCTCCAGAATCACTTGGGTTTTCTTTTCATTCAGTTTTCCATTGAATCGAGGATCTTGATCTACAAGTTTAGACTTTTGAGAAACTTGCCCTGTACCATGCAATATGACTAAAAGATATTCAGGAGCTGAGTTTGGATATTGGCGTTACCACTGCAGACTAATCGCTGAGGAGTAGTTACAGGACAGAGTTATATTGTTCCCCTCAGTCCTAAACACTTCAGTTTGGACTGGTGTGATGACATTCCCAAAACTCACACCTGCAGATGAGATTATTAAAAGCTGAATGCATTTTGACAACAAAGACATACAAATGAGCAGAAAAAGAAGGTTGGAATGGGATACTTACATGCAAGACAACAGAACAATGCCAAAACGAAAAACATCTTCAGGACAGACTGTTACTGAAATAACATTCATTCATTGTCTAGCAGAGCGTGTCTTCAGCAAGCACCTCCCCTCAAAGCTACGGTCTTCATATTCAAGTATCTGCTTTAATAGTGATATTTATGGGTTTTTCTTAGTATTTTGTTAATGTATTACTCCTTTAAAAACACTTTAGTTTGGTCTGTTGAGGTGATGTTTGCAAAAGTGCTAAAAACATCAACGTGCCCGATGAAGAAAAAAAAGCTCATACATGTAACTGACAGGAAAAATCTGTGAAATAAATGTGAAAATAATAGGTGCCCTTTAAAAAAAGTTTTTCTGGTTATGCCACTACATACTTCAGGTGACACTTCATTTGTCACACAATGCAAGTTGTGTTTCTGTAAAAAAAAAAAAGTATGCTTTTTCTGGGTACCGTGAGAAAGAAAGCAAACAAATTGAAGTCTTGTTCCAAGGTGAGCTGATTTCATAGTTTTTTGCAAGATAATTTTACATTCAAATCATAAAATTGATTTTACATAATTAATATAATGTGATGATTTAAAATTACTTTAAGCCATTCACATGTATTTGAGTGGAGGCAGTAAATATTCAAACTTTTTTAAATTACCTTTACTTTCTTTTCATTATTACAGCATGCTTTAAAATGCTGAATGTTTTTCAGATCATTATGAGCACTGTGACATCCAGCTTGAATAAATGTCAGAAGAAGAAAACGCTCTGCTTATTGTTCAACCATGCAGGGCCAATTTGCTGCCCTATGCAAGATTTTACCCAGTGCCCCTTGCCTCACATTAGTGAATATGAACTAACTTGAACTAACAATAAACAATACATTTTTAACAGTATTTATTATTTTTGTTAGTAATAGTCATTGACAATTAACCTTATTTTAAATAATTTCCAGTGAAACTATAAAAACATAGGTGCTGCCTAAATCACTTTATAAATTAAACACAATTAAACATCAAGAATAATTACATCTGGTATTCTTGTAAAACTGTATTAGTACAGTAGGCTACTGTTAAATCTTCAAAATAAATGTTAAAAGTGTTCTATGTCCAGTAGATGCAGCAATGTTCTACTAGCCCATTCTACTGTTTTCGAGAAACGTACATCTTTAAAGTGAACTTTACATTATTTGTATTTGTTTAATAAGTCCAGTTATATTCCTATACAAACATTACTAAATTTTCCAATTCAAATTAAAAAACAATAAATCCCCCAAAACTACACAACTGTAGCATAAAAATATGATTTTCAAATATCATGTTACAAGAAAAATTACACTTATGTTACAAAATCTTGGATCTCTGGAACTCCAGAGATTGTTATTACACTATTTTAAACTTTTAGACTATGCTTTTTTATGTGTAAATATATTTTTCCTGTGTTACTATATTCCCAAATATCTTATGACTCAATGTGCACTGATTCTTTTTTCATCGAGGTGGCACTGTTTGATACACCATGACAACTTGATGTTTTACTCAAAATTTCCCCAGGCATAAAACAAAAGGATATCATCAGAACTGGTTTGGATGGCTTTACTGCAGAGCAAAAACTGTACGCAGTGAAATATACATTTCACTGTCATTTGATGGTGGATGTGGTGAATAAGCAGCCAGTGATCAAAATATAGATTTTGAAGTTATTGAAAACGATCGTTTTGAGAATATGGTTGAGATCGTGAATGTGAGGCAGATGTTGGATGTACTGTGGAAGTGCGCTCAGACGATGACAGCGATGGTAAAACCATCTGCTCAAATTAAACCCTTACATGTTTTAAAAGATAATGAAATATGCGTTATTTTATTCGTCTGTAATTGTCTTAAAATATCAAGAGTTTTTATTTTGTATTTTTTTTTATAACTTTTTGCTATTGCAGCAGTTAGAGATTCGACCCAGGGATACATAAGGGTCTCTAAAGACACGAATATCATGATTAGTGCAATATTTATGCGTTTAAGGGATAGTTTTGAACATAATCATTCATTACATCACATTACCTCTGTCTTTGTCCGTTTTTATTCTTCTCTTATTTAATTTTCTTCCCTGGGCACCAGAGGGCTTCAGTCTTTTGTACACAGTGATAATTTATAAGTGAACACTGAACATCTTTTACAATCAGGTAACTGATGTACTGTATGTGGAAGTGCGGCTGTGCAGGGGAAGATCATGCATCGAACTGAGGAGAGCAATCAATAGTTGTTTTTGTGGGACGATAGCTTTTTGTGTAACATTTTAAATGTACAGCATTGAAGTAGAATTGGAAATATATATATTTTTTAAATAAATAAATCTTTACTCATTTTGGCGCCCCTATGGATCAGCAGCGCCCCCAGCATTTGCCTATTCCGCCTATGCCACGGGCCGGCCCTGAAACCATGCCAACCTCAGCCTGCTGTTCAAAGCCAGTGTGCATGGATTCAATGCCAATACATTTCACCAAAAATGTAATCCTCAGGGGCCAACGGTGTGGAAGAGTGGAAGGTTTCTATTATTTTGTACTACTTTTCACATATTTGCTGAGAGAGTAATCCTTTCTGTGATGGTTGTGTGAATGCTCTGGTTTGGATTTTCATCAGATTTTGGAGGACTCATGGAGAAATGTGCAGTAAAACAAACCAAATGCAATGTCTTCTATAAAATAATTTAGTTATCTAAGTTATTAATTCATTTTAAGAAATATTTCTGACTTACTGTGTCTCTATGAGTACTTAAGGAATTTGCATTGAGGAATGCAAAGTCGGCAACACCAAAAGCTCAAAAAATATCAAAAAATTTATTAGTAAAAAATCACATAGAGTGTAACGTTTTGAGCACGCAGGCTCTTCATCAGTCTGATGAAAAGCCTGCGTGCTCGAAACGTTACATATATATCAGTGCATATTTATCTCCTAATTCAGACAAGTTTGAAGTTAAAGCCTCTTAATGATAAATCTGGCTTTTAGATATGCACAGCTTTTGGCCGCACATGATATTAATTGATGGACTGGAGTCGTGTAGATTACTTGTGGATTATTGTGATGTTTGTATCAACTTTTTGGACTCTCATTCTGATGGCACCCATTTACTGCAGAACCATTAGTGAGCAAGTGATGTAAAGCTCAATTTTACCAAATCCGCTCCAAACTCATCATGGATTGCATGAGAATGAGTACATTATCAGCAAATGTTCATTTTTGGGTGAACTATTCCTTTAAAAAATGAAATAGTTTAACGATACCCTTATTTACTTTTGCAAGTAGTGATTTTAGCATGGAAAATTTACTTTTAAGAGGCTCTTTTGTGGGAAGGTTTATTGTAGGAAGACAACAACATTGATTTAAATTATTATATTATTTTTCAGGTTCATCCTAAGCACTGTCTTTTTTTCTTCCAGCAGGTGTTACAATATTTTGTTTGTGGAAGAATTTGTGGTTTTACACAAGATATGATTGTGGCTTAATTTTCATTTGATTCTCTCTTTTTTAAGCCAAAATGCTACATGTGAGTTTTTGTAAAGCTTCTCTGGCATTTTGTATCACTGGGCTCCTACTCTCAGAGCACAATAATAGAGAGCTGAATCTGACAGAGTTACACTCTTAATAATGAGTTCAGTGGATGTGCGTGATGTAGTCGACTGAAACCGATCTGGTATATCCTCAAAACTGCTCCATGACCGGGCACCTTTACGCAGTAAATATTCTGGTTCTTTGTTTGGATACTGTCTGTACCAGTAGAGATAGACATTTTCACTGCTTGTATCATACAAGCAACTCAGTGTTACACGCTCTTCTTCTTTTCTGTAAATATTAGTTTCCTTGGGTTGAATGCTGTCAGATAAAACACCTGCAAGACAATTTCACAACAGGTCAGGCTTTTCCACTTCTAAAAATACATAACATTTGTAAATGAAAATTACAATAACAAAAGAGTTTCTTAAACAAATGTAATGTTGTTGTAATAGAGTAAAAATACGAGCATGACTAATTCATTTTAATAAACAGTATGTTTGAGTCTGCTCAGATTAAATGTTTTATACCTGTTGCTGTTATTAGAATCAGTAGAAAGCATCGCTCCATGTTGGGAAGGTTTACTCTGTCTTTGTAAACTGAAGTTATGGTGTATGTGTGTTGTGGCCAGTTGTACATCTGCAATGTGGGTGTGGTTTATTTAAACAACCTTCTCTGTTTACTCGTATTAAAAGCAGAGATGATAAGATTGTGCCTTCAGTCAGGGTACACTAATTCAATTATGTTCATTATGTAACTGTAAGAATCGTTCAAAGATAAACAAAATAGAGGCAATTTAGTGGAGTTAGAAAATTACAAATTACACAAATGTAGAAGGCAATAGGAACTGTCTTCTGTTGTTCCTTGCTCATGTTAATTCATTTCTGATATAGTTACAGTAGGTGACCTCTCTGAAATGTTTTATTGTACACAGCACCCCCCAGTGGTGGCGTGACAAACATTTATTCTCCCATTATTCAACACCCATGAGTCTTAACAAGGATAAAACATTTGGGAATCTAAAAAATATAAAGTATGATTAATGTTGACTTTATTTATTGACATGTTTTAAAATAGTTATATAATTGGCCTATAGTGATATTCCATCAAGGATCTCATTCAACAATGAGAATAGAAATACTAAGCAGTAGAAATACTAACCAGCTGGAAGATGTGTTGTTAAATATGAATTTGAATGTAACATTAATCTGTGTGGATGCTGTTTGTTGTTTTTGATATCTCATTTTAATACTATAGAGTCAGTCGGGTTCTTGTACGGTGTGTTGAGTGTTTCCTGTCACTGTGGGCTGCAGAGCACAGTAATACAGAGCAGAGTCTGATACAGCAGCAGAAGAAATGATCAGATCCACGCTGTTATCTTCTTTTCTGGGACTGATGGATATTCCAGAAACTGGAGGATTAGCTTGAGTAACTGATCCATAGTAATCCAGGATGAGGAACTGTGGTGGTGAAGCTGCATATTGCCGATACCAGTGAAGACTCTCAACTGAACCAGTGTAGTTACAAGAAAGTTTCCCTCTTTCAGTCTCAGTGACAAATGCTGCTTCACTGTATGGGGTGATGACATCTTTAGCTCTGTTACCTGCAACAAAAGCCTATTTAAGCATTTTTAAAATGATTTATTATGTAATGATAATGATATATGTAATAATTTACCTTGAGTTAAAGTCAGCAGTATAAGCACACAAGTGAACATGATGGTATTTGCTGCTTGCTTCAGTGATCTGTGATGCTGATCATCACTGAACTAATCTGTTTCACAGGCCTGTCTTAAGCTCCGCCTTTTGACATAACCCTCTTGTAAAGCACTTGTTAATTTTCAAAGTAATATAATTTCTCAAATGTTTAATGTACTTAGGGATATGATGTGTTTTGTATAGTGTTGTTCAGTTTCATATCACTTTGGGCTCTGTCTAATACTTTAGCAGAGGAGATCTCCAGAATCACATGGGTTTTCTTTTCATTTGGTTTTCCAGAGAATTGAGGATCTATAGATCTACAATTTGGACTTTTGTGAAACTTTCCCAGTAGCATGAAGTATGACTAAAAGGTATCAGGAGCCGATCCAGGATACTGGTGATACCACTGCAGACTAATCTCTGAGGACTAGCTACAGGACAGAGTTACAGTGTCCCCCTCTGTCCCAGGCAAACACCTTAGTTTTGACTGGTGTCATGACATTCCCAAAACTCACTCCAACTCGCAGATAGGATTCAAATTTATATAATTTAAATGAAAATGTAACATGCCTCAGCAAAAGAGCAAACAAGAAAATAATATCAACCTGGCACTTTGGGATAGAATGAAACGGAAACAAAAAGCATAATTAGGATGTTGCTTTAGTTCATCTGCAGAACAGATTGTTACTGAAATAAAAATGTATTCATTTTCTAGGATGGCATGTCTCCAGCTTGCACCTCCCCTTAAAATTACAGAATTTATGTTATGTTTATTTTATGTGATATTGATCTTTTATCTATTTATATTTGTTTTTATAATATTTTCTATGTAAGCAAAATTCCTCAAACAATACTTTAGTTTGGATACAAAAGTGGCTCTAGAAAAATCTGACTCACGTTGACAGGCAGAGCCAGCCAAATGAATGAGTTATGAATCGCATATGCACAACAGTCACTTTTCATAGTAATAATAGCTGAATGAAACCTTTATGCTTAATTTTATTTATCTCAGTTATGTTTTAGCAGGTGTTGCATCCTGTTGTTCACAGAGACTTTGTGGCTCACATAAAGTACAGCTGTGGTTTGATTTTTAGTTGATCAAATATGGTTCAAAGCAGTTATTTCGTGTGAGTTTTTGTAAAGCCTCTCAGGCATTTTGTATCACTGGGCTCCAACTCTTAGAGCACAATAATAGAGAGCCGAGTCTGACAGAGTTACACTGTCAATAGTGATTTCAGTAGATGATTGGGATGTAGTCGACTGAAACCGACGATCTGGTATATCCTCACTGCTGCTCCATGATCGAGCACCTTTCCGCAGTAAAAACTGGGGTTCTCTGTTTAGATACTGTCTGTACCAGTAAAGCATAACATCTTCGCTGTTTGTATCATATTTGCAGCTCAGTGTCACAGACTCTCCTTCTTTCCTGATTATATCATCCTTGTCTTTTGGTTCAATGCTGTCAGCAAACACACCTGCAAGAGAATGAATGATATTTCATGAAAGGTGAATTATACTCCTTTGTAACAATATGTGATGTCAGCTTTCTAATGTAATATCAATTCAATAAATGTCTACTTAAATAAGACAGATTCTCAATTTGTTTTAAACTAGTGCTGATATTTGAAATGCACTTTACCTGGTACTGTTATAAGAATCAGTAGAACACATTTCTCCATGGTGAGAAAGTTACATATAAACTAGGCCTATCGACATATGCTTGATGATTTTAAGTTGAAAGGTAAATGTATGAATGTAACGGAAAGTAATTTGTGCAGCTATCATGTCTGTAAATGTGGGAGTGGTTTCTGATGTTTAGACCACCTTCTGTCTTTCCACATTAAACCTGAGATAACTGTCAGTTAACAGGATTTCCTCTTGATCTGTTATATAAAGCTCAGAGTTACTGTCTCTTTGTGTGTTTGACATCTTTGATTATTCTGCACACTGTATGCTGTGTGTAGAGAAAATACCATGAGCTCTTTGAAAGTTAAACATTATTTACTCAGTTCGGACTGAATGCATTGTTTCTGTTGTAACTTCACCCCTTGTGGCTGATGACAAACATACATGTATCACAAAACTGATGCATTCATAATAGAGACAGAAAATTAGCAAAAATGCTCCAACTAAACAGTAGATGATAATTGTTAACTTTTGTTGTCGACAACGGACATTTCATTAATATTTTCCCAGGTTTACTCTATATTGGCTTACATGACTTTCATGAAGACTATATGAATGAAGACAGTGTGATGTTCAATCACTAGCAATTTTAAAATCAACTTGTCCAAACATTTCATTTTAACAATCATGAATGCAACATTAACAATGTATTTTAATCAATAGTGTACATCTTTATTTTGAATGCAAAACTCAGAGTAATTACAAATTAGAATTATATTTTATTAATAGATGTATGCAACGGCACGCCACAAGGATGCGTCTTATACATTTGTTTATGCTTTTATTTAAATGAAAACAGTGCATCCGGTATACAGTTGACACAGAAGAGCATACGCTGCTTGCATCCAGCGGATATCCAAAATCGCGCTACGCTAAACCAGAAGGGACGAATTGTTAAAAAAAAGTAATTGTTTTGTTTTCTTTGCACAGAAAAAGTGTTCTCGTCGCTTCATTAAATTCATATTGAACCACTGATGGCAGATGGACTATTCTGACTATGCTTTTCATACTTTTCTGGGCCTTGACAGTAATATTTACTTGGCTGTCAATGGCAATGGGACAGTCACAAACCTCCTGATTTCATCTAAAATATCTCAAATTGTGTTCCGAAGACGATAACATAGTGATTTTAGCATGGAAAAATTCATTTTCAGAAGCTCTTTTGTGGGAAGGTTTATTAGGGCATGCCAAAAATAAGTATTGCAATTGTAATCTTTTATATTTTCTCCTAAGCACAGTTCTTCCAGCAGGTGTTACAATATCGCGTTTGTGAAAGAAGTGTTGTGGTTAGCAGAAGATATAACTGTGGTTTAATTCTTATTTGATCTATTTTTTAAAGGCAAAATGCTACATGTGAGTTTTTGTAAAGCTTCTCAGGCATTTTGTATCACTGGGCTCCTACTCTCAGAGCACAGTAATAGAGAGCTGAATCTGACAGAGATACACTCTTAATAATGAGTTCAGTGGATGTATCTGATGTAGTCGACTGAAACCGAGTGTCTGGTATATATTCAGAACCGCTCCGTGATTGGGCACCTTTATACAGTAAATATTCTGGTTCTTTGTTTGGATACTGTCTGTACCAGTAGAGATAGACATAACTGCTGCTGGCATCATATAAACAGCTCAGCGTCACACGCTCTTCTTCTGTTCTGTAAATAGTAGTTTCTTTGTCTTTTGGTTGAATGCTGTCAGATAAAACACCTGCAAAACAGTTGGACACATTGATCAGGTCAGCTGGACTCCCCACGTATCCAAAAATGCATAACATGTATGAATTAAAATTACACTAGCAAACAGTTTCTTCAACAAATGTGATGCCATTATTGTAGAACCATTAAAAAATGTTAGCATGGACAAACATTTTAATATAAATTATATTTGAGTCTGCTCAGATTAAATGTTTTATACCTGGTGCTGTTAAGAGAATCAGTAGAAAGCATATCTCCATGTCAGGAAGGTTTACTTGCTTGCTACTGAATGAACTGAAGTTTCAAGGTAAATATATGATTGTAGTAGCCTATTGTGAAGCCATAGTGTGGGTGTGGTTTATATAGACCACCTTCTCTGTCTTTCCTTTCTTAAAAACTGAGATGTTAAGAGTGTGCCTTTAGTCAGTATATAAAGATCTTAACATAACTATACTTCTTGTTGAATAAGTCTCTTCCTATGCTAATTCAATTTTATCAGCAAGTGTAACTTTGATAGTGTTCATTATGTTACTATAAGGATCATTCAAATCTAAACAGAATAGAAGCTACTTAGTGAGTTAGAATATTATTTTTGTAATATCGAGGTTTGTGCTTGTAGTATTATATTTGGTGTTGATATATTATATATGGTGTGTTGATTGACATCTATATGCATTATTGATCAAGTGCATTTTATGAGGAAAAACAAACCATTTAGGCCCTTTGAAATCTGTTACAAAATGATTGATTCAGTTAATTTAACAGTCTTATGAGAAATATGTCTGAGCCTGCTTTTTGGCATTATTCATTTTCACAACATTTAAGCACAGTTTCACCAAATTACACAAATGTAGAGAGTAAGAGGAATCATCTTCTGTTGTTCCTTGCCCATGTGAATTCATTTCTGACAGTTAGGCATCCTCTCTGAAATGTTATAATGTAAACAGCACCCCCCAGTGGTGGTGTGACAAACATCTCCCATTGACTACATCCCTGAATCTATCAAAGATAAAGCAGTTGGGAATCTGAAAAACATAAAGGATTATAAATGTTGATTTTATTTAATTAATATGCTTTAAAATAGTTATATAATAGTTATAGTGATATTCCATCACTGGTCTGGAGCATTTACTAAATCAATACATGTACGTACAAAATACTAACCAGTTTGAAAATGTATAATTAAATATGAATTTGAATGTAACATTAATCTGTGTGGATGCTGTTTGTTGTTTTTGATATCTCATTTTAATACTATAGAGTCAGTCGGGTTCTTGTACGGTGTGTTGAGTGTTTCCTGTCACTGTGGGCTGCAGAGCACAGTAATACAGAGCAGAGTCTGATACAGCAGCAGAAGAAATGATCAGATCCACGCTGTTATCTTCTTTTCTGGGACTGATGGATATTCCAGAAACTGGAGGATTAGCTTGAGTAACTGATCCATAGTAATCCAGGATGAGGAACTGTGGTGGTGAAGCTGCATATTGTCGATACCAGTGAAGACTATTAACAGAACCTGTGTAGTTACAAGAAAGTTTCCCTCTCTGAGTCTCAGTGACAAATGCTGCTTCACTGTATGGGGTGATAGCATCTTTAGCTCTGTTACCTGCAAAACAAAACAAAAGAAAAAAAGTGTGGATCTGAACATTGCTGAGCATATTTAAAATGAGAATAATGTAATGTAATGAGTACATGTAATATTTTTACCTTGAGTTAAAGTCAGCAGTATAATCACATGCATGAACATGATGAACAGGCTGCTGATCAGTGATCTGTGATGCTGTTCACTGAAGGAGTCTGTGTTAAGCTCCGCCTCCTAACATAATAATTTTACAAAAGCAAAAATTCTGAAACACAAAACCAAAAACACTCGTGGAATGGAACCAAAATCTGAATCTGTGACAGTATTGTTGATTTTGTGTTCAATATGTACCTTGTGTTTTCATGCACCTTGTTGATTTTATGAAGTTGCACCAGAACAACGGCCAAAGGTTATTGATTGATCAAAACTCTACCTCAAGCTAAAACTATATAAGGCATATTGTTTAGATTATTAGTAACAATAACTTGTGATGTGATGTCATGCTTTTCATGATTAAACAGAGAGAGAGAGAGAAGAGAGAGAGAGAGAGAAAAGTGAATCTTAATGGCTCCTATTTTATTAGCCCACCAGATGGCATAATAATCTCATTGAAGGAATACTATTGCTACTGTTACTATTGACACTTTTTTTCTTAATTAGGTTAAATTAGGATTTTGGAGCTTGGAGCCCATATATAGCTTATACAGTAAATCATGGACATTTATTTACAAATATCACCTAACGCCAGTATGTGTTGATTTAATAGTCTTGTGGAACGGTTACTTTCAACACAAGCAGTCTCAGATACACACACAACCCATCTGCACATACAAAATGTAAGCAACCAGATAGAACTGTGCATCAGAAACATTAGTTTGCATTTTATTTTGGAGAGTTTTTTCATTCCATATTTTTGCAATTCTGTGGTATGATTTACCCTTTATGTAGGGAGGGTTTTTGTACAGTGTAGTGTGTTTTCCTGTCACTGTGGGCTCCAGGGCACAGTAGTACGTTGCCGAGTCTTTCACTTTAGCAGAGGAGATTTCAAGATATGTGTGGGTTTTCTCTTTATTCAGTTTCCCAGAGAATCGAGGATCTAGTTCCACAACTTTAGATTTCTGTAAAACTTTTCCAGTAGCATGCAGAATGACTAAAAGAAATTCAGGAGCTGATCCAGGATATTGGCGATACCAATATAGACTCGCTGCTGAGGAGTAGTTGCAGGACAGGTATATACTGTCCTTTTCTGTTTTGTATACTTCATTGTGGACCGGTGTGATGACATTCCCAAAAATATTGCCTGCAGAAGGAAATATTACAATTTAACTTGTGGATAAACAGATAAGCAAGCAATAAACTAAAATCCTACCAGTCTGGAACAGAATACATACCCGCAAGAGAAAACAAAATAAAAACAAAGAGTAGGCCTATCATTGTTCAGGACAATATGCAAGTAAACCAGCAACACCTGTTACTGTTACTGAAGTAAGCATTTCATTTTTCTCCAGTTAGAATGTCTCAGTAGCCCCTCCCCTAAAGCTGTAATTCATAAACTCATCAAATATATGGAAACCCATTTCAAAATGTAAACTGTTTTTTTTCTTAAATATAAATTTTATGTCATTGCTGTCACTTCTGATTAATTTAATGTGTCTTTGCTGAATATAACTTTATTTCTTAAAAAAAAAATAAACTTAATGACACCAAATATTTGACCGATATTTAAACCACACTTTAAAAAGTACCTGTTATGAGAATCAGGAGTTCACAATGTTTAACAAACAATATATAAATACCATACAATTGTGTTATTTGTTCATACAATTAAGTTCACAACTACAAGTTTGAGGAAGCCTAAAGAGGTGGACCTTTAACCAACAAAATGTGGGGGTGCACTTTTTTTTCTTCAGCAGGTGTGACCGCATCCTGTTGTCTTGTGGTTTAAGACACATAGTTGTGGTAGATCAGTGACACACTAATTATGTGTGTGTTTTTGTAAAGCGTCTGTGGACTTTGCATCACTGGGCTCCTACTTTTAGAGCACAGTAATAGAGAGCCGAATCTGACAGATTCACGCTATTAATGGTGAGTGAAGTGCATGTCGGAGATGTAGTTAACTTATAACGCTTGGCTGATACAATCACTCCACCAGACGAGCGAGAACTTTTACAGAACAAATACTGAGGTTCTCTATTAGGATATTGTCTGTACCAGTAAAGCAACACATTAGTTTTGCTTTTATATGTGCAGCTCAGTGTCACAGATTCTCCTTCTCTCCTGGTTTTATTCGTACCTTCTTCTTTTGACGCAATGCTGTCAGCAAATACACCTACACAAATTAATTTTGCATTAGAATGATAATGTAAAAAAGGTAACATGCTCTTCTAATATAAAATACTAAATTAAAACATTTAAATAAAATCTATAATGTTACAATAATGATACTGTCACTTTTTATATTATTTCTTTCATTTCTTTCTCAAGTCTTTAGAATGGTATGTGTATATAAATGACACTTTAAAAAGAGTACCTGTCATGAGAATCAGCAGTCGACATCTGTCCATGTTAATATTCTGGGTGATTTATTTTGTTTTAATCCAAATCGTGTTTGCAGAGATACGTGAGAGACTGAAACGACACACTTTAGGGATTCTCTGTATTTAGTGTGAATGAAGAAAAAGATACAATTCACTGACACGCAGTTTGAATGGATATAGACATTGGAATGTGTATTTGCAAAGTGGGTGTGGTTAGTGACATCACCCACCCACTAATCACACAGGTTTGTTTTGCTATAAAGCTACTTTGACTGCTGTGATATTTTCTATTCCCTAACTCTTTCTGCATTGCTACATTTTCATTATGACATTCAGTGTGTTCATTCATGTTTCAAGCCCCAGCAATAATTTGGGGACATTCATGATATTCCAGACAGTCTACAGGTCATCAAAAACAGCACTCCTATAACATTCCTGGCTAACTTGGATTGCTCTCATTGACAGGGTATTGCTAAACAGTGATGTTGTAATTAAAGCTTTTTTGTTCTATGTTACTGTGTTTCATGTGACTGTGGGCCTCAGAGCACAGTATTACAGAGCAGAGTCTGACACTTTAGCAAAGGAGATGATCAGATCCTCATGGATTTCTGTTTTTCTGTGATTGATGGTTATTCCTGGGACGGGTGGATTAGCTGGAGTTGTTACCCCTGAATCTTCCAGTATGAGAAACTGTGGTGAACCTGCATACTGGCGATACCAGTGAACACCACGAGCAGAACCGCTGTAGTTACAGGAGAGTGTCACATTGTCACCCTCAAGAGCAAATACTCTAACACTTTTTGGAGTGATGACTTCTGAGGCTCTGGAACCTGCAGATGAAAGTGACATTAATTGTAACACAACCATACACACATCTTGTAATAACACAACATTTATATATTAATCTTTCATATAGAATTGAAACAGTAGTATATTATATTATCATATTACGTATTCTGCTAAATGCATTAATGTATTACAGTATATACAGTATAGTATTTTAGTAATATATTATTTAAAAATATTGCAATATTATACCTTCTGTTAATGATATCAGTATGATAATATAGATTAACATGTTCACGCAACAATTTGCCAGGAACAAGCTAAACAAAGAGCAGCTGCTTCACACAGAGTTTGATTGTGACTTTATCTGTGTGCTAGTGTCTGTGAAACTCCTCCTCTTGCCATTATTTATATGATAGCTATGCTGGTTTATAAAGGACAGAGGACTACTGTAAAATAAATATATTTTTATTTGCTTGTTTTTATTATTTTTTGTTGTTGTTTAAAAAATTATTTCATTTTGTATACTGAATGGTTTCAAAATTTTAAAAGTTATTTAGAAAAATAAATGTTAAGTGATAGCTTCACATGCCCCTACATATTTAATCTCCAAAATTCACAGGTGTTGCCACATTCTAATTTCTAGAGCTGTGGTGTTTAAAAATAATCAATTGTGGTTTGATGCTATTTGATTAAAGCTTGTTCAAACCACATTGTGTATTTGAGTTTTTGTGAAGCTTCTCTGGTATTTTGTATCACCGGGCTCCAACTCTTAGAGCACAATAATAGAGAGCCGAGTCTGACAGAGTTACACTGTCAATAGTGATTTCAGTAGATGATTGGGATGTAGTCGCCTGAAACCGACTATCTGGTATATCCTCATATCTGATCAGTGATCGAGCACCTTTACGCAGTAAAAACTGTGGTTCTCTGTTTAGATACTGTCTGTACCAGTAAAGCATAACATCATTGCTGGTTGTATCATATGTGCAGCTCAGTGTCACAGACTCTCCTTCTTTCCTGATTATATCATCCTTGTCTTTTGGTTCAATGCTGTCAGCAAATACACCTGCAAGAGAATGAATGATATTTCATGAAAGGTGAATTATACTCCTTTGTAACAATATGTGATGTCAGCTTTCTAATGTAATATCAATTAAATAAATGTCTACTTAAATAAGACAGATTCGTTAATCTGTTTTAAATTAGTGATGATATTTGAAATGCACTTTACCTGGTACTGTTATAAGAATCAGTAGAACACATCTCTCCATGGTGAGAAAGTTACATATAAACTAGGCCTATCAACATATGCTTGATGATTTTAAGTTGAAAGGTAAATGTATGAATGTAACGGAAAGTAATTTGTGCAGCTATAATGTCTGTAAATGTGGGAGTGGTTTCTGATGTTTAGACCACCTTCTGTCTTTCCACATTAAACCTGATATAAATGTCAGTTTACAGGATTTCCTCTTGATCTGTTATATAAAGCTCAGAGTTACTGTCTCTTTGTGTGTTTGACATCTTTGATTATTCTGCACACTGTATGCTGTGTGTAGGGAAAATACCACGAGCTCTTTGAAAGTTAAACATAATTTACTCAGTTCAGACTGAATGCATTGTTTCTGTTGTAACTTCACCCTTGTGGCTGATGACAAACATACATGTTTCACAAAACTGATGCATTCATAATAGAGACAGAAAATTAGCAAAAATGCTCCAACTAAACAGTAGATGATAATTGTTAACTTTTGTTGTCACAACGGACATTTCATTAATATTGTCCCAGGTTTACTCTATATTGGCTTACATGACTTTCATGAAGACTATATGAATGAAGAGAGTGTGATGTTCAATCACTAGCAATTTTAAAATCAACTTGTCCAAACATTTCATTTTAACAATCATGAATGCAACATTAACAATTAATTTTAATCAATTGTGTACATCTTTATTTTGAATGCAAAACTCTGAGTAGTTCCAAATCAGAATGATATTTTCTTAATAGATGTATTCCACGCCACGCCACAAGGATGCGTCTTCTACATTTGTTTACGCTTTGATTTAAATGAAAACAGTGCATCCAGTATGTGGTTGACACAGAAGAGCATACGCTGCTTGCATCCAGCGGATATTCTCCAAAATGGCGCTACGCTGAACCAGAGGGGACGAATTGTTGAATAAAGTAATTGTTTTGTTTTCTTTGTGCAGAAAAGTGTTCTCGTTGCTTCATTAAATTCATATTGAACCACTTATGGCAGATGGACTATTCTGACTATGCTTTTCATACTTTTCTGGGCCTTGACAGTATTATTTACTTGGCTGTCAATGAGACAGTCACAAACCTCCTGATTTCATCTAAAATATCTCAAATTGTGTTCCGAAGACGATAAAATAGTGATTTTAGCATGGAAAAAATTATTTTCAGAAGCTCTTTTGTGGGAAGGTTTATTAGGGCATGGCAAAATTTAAATTGTAATTTTTTATACTTTTCTCCTAAGCACAGTTCTTCCAGCAGGTGTTGCAATAGCGCGTTTGTGAAAGAAGTGTTGTGGTTTGCAGAAGATATAACTGTGGTTTAATTCTTATTTTATCTATTTTTTAAAGGCAAAATGCTACATGTGAGTTTTTGTAAAGCTTCTCAGGCATTTTGTATCACTGGGCTCCTACTCTCAGAGCACAATAATAGAGAGCTGAATCTGACAGAGATACACTCTTAATAATGAGTTCAGTGGATGTATCTGATGTAGTCGACTGAAACCGATCTGGTATATTCTTATAACTGCTCCGTGATCGAGCACCTTTATACAGTAAATATTCTGGTTCTTTGTTTGGATACTGTCTGTACCAGTAGAGATAGACATACTTGCTGCTGGTATCATATAAACAGCTCAGCGTTACACGCTCTTCTTCTGTTCTATAAATAGTAGTTTATTTGTCTTTTGGTTGAATGCTGTCAGATAAAACACCTGCAAGACAGTTGGACAAATTGATCAGGTCAGCTGGATTCTCCACGTATCCAAAAATGCACAACATGCATGAATAAAAATTACACTTGCAAACAGTTTCTTCAACAAATATAATGCCATTATTGTAGAACCATTACAAAAAGTTAGCACGGGCAAACATTTTAATATAAACTATTTTTGAGTCTGCTCAGATTAAATGTTTTATACCTGGTGCTGTTAAGAGAATCAGTAGAAAGCATCTCTCCATGTTTGGAAGGTTTACTTGCTTGCTACTGAATGAACTGAAGTTTCAAGGTAAATGTATGATTGTAGTAGCCTATTGTGAAGCCATAGTGTGGGTGTGGTTTATATAGACCACCTTCTCTGTCTTTCTTTTCTTAAAAACTGAGATGTTAAGAGTGTGCCTTTAGTCAGTATATAAAGATCTTAAAATAACTATACTTCTTGTTGAATAAGTCTCTTCCTATGCTAATTCAATTTTATCAGCAAGTGTAACTTTGATAGTGTTCATTATGTTACTATAAGGATCATTCAAATCTAAACAGAATAGAAGCTACTTAGTGAGTTAGAATATTATTTTTGTAATATCGAGGTTTGTGCTTGTAGTATTATATTTGGTGTTGATATATTATATATGGTGTGTTGATTGAAATCTATATGCATTATTGATCAAGTGCATTTTATGAGGAAAAACAAACCATTTAGGCCCTTTGAAATCTGTTACAAAATGATTGATTCAGTTAATTTAACAGTCTTATGAGAAATATGTCTGAGCCTGCTTTTTGGCATTATTCATTTTCACAACATTTAAGCACAGTTTCACCAAATTACACAAATGTGGAGGGTAAGAGGAACCATCTTCTGTTGTACCTTGCACATGTTAATTAATTTCTGATATAGTTACAGTAGGTGACTTCTCTGAAATGTTTTAATGTAAACAGCACTCCCCAGTGGTGGTGTGACAAACATTTATTCTCCCATTGACTACATCCATGAATCTACCAAAGATAAAGCAGTTGGGAATCTGAAAATTATAAAGGATTATAAATGTTGATTTTATTTAAGTAATATGTTTTAAAATAGTTATATAATAGTTATTTAGTGATATTCCATCACTGGTCTCATTCAATAATGAGCATTTACTAAATCAATACATGTACGTACAAAATACTAACCAGTTTGAAAATGTATAATTAAATATGAATTTGAATGTAACAGTCACCTGCGTGGATGCTGTTTGTTGTTTTTGATATCTCATTTTAATACTATATAGTCAGTCGGGTTCTTGTACGGTGTGTTGAGTGTTTCCTGTCACTGTGGGCTGCAGAGCACAGTAATACAGAGCAGAGTCTGATACAGCAGCAGAGGAAATGATCAGATCCACGCTGTTATCTTCTTTTCTGGGACTGATGGATATTCCAGAAACTGGAGGATTAGCTTGAGTAACTGATCCATAGTAATCCAGGATGAGGAACTGTGGTGGTGAAGTTGCATATTGCCGATACCAGTGAAGACTATCAACAGAACCTGTGTAGTTACAAGAAAGTTTCCCTCTCTGAGTCTCAGTGACAAATGCTGCTTCACTGTATGGGGTGATGACATCTTTAGCTCTGTTACCTGCAAAAAAACAAAAACAAAAAAAAACGTGTGGATCTGAACGTTGCTGAGCATATTTAAAATGAGAATAATGTAATGTAATGAGTACATGTAATATTTTTACCTTGAGTTAAAGTCAGCAGTATAAGCACATGCATGAACATGATGAACAGGCTGCTGATCAGTGATCTGTGATGCTGTTCACTGAAGGAGTCTGTATTAAGCTCCGCCTCCTAACATGATAATTGCATAAATAGCAAAAATTATGAAACACAAAACCAAAAACACTCGTGGAGTGGAACAAAAAATCTGAATCTGTGACAGTATTGTTGATTTTGTGTTCAATATGTACCTTGTGTTTTCATGCACCTTGTTGATTTTATGAAGTTGCACCAGAACAACGGCCAAAGGTTATTGATTGATCATTAATCTACCTCAAGCTAAAACTATATAAGTTATATTATTTAGATTATTAGTAACAATAACTTGTGATGTGATGTCATGCTTTTCATGATTAAACAGAGAGAGAGAGAGAGAGAGAGAAAGAGAGAGAGAGAGAAAAAAGTGAATCTTAATGGCTCCTATCTTATTATCCCACCAGATGGCATAATAATCTCACTGAAGGAATATTATTGCTACTGTCACTATTGACACTTAAATTAGGATTTTGGAGCTTGGAGCCCATATATAGCTTATACAGTAAATCATGGAAATGTATTTACAAATATCACCTAACGCCAGTATGTGTTGATTTAATAGACATGTGAAACGGTTGTTTTCCTGTCACTGTGGGCTCCAGGGCACAGTAGTACGTTGCTGAGTCTTTCACTTTAGCAGAGGAGATTTCAAGATATGTGTGGGTTTTCTCTTTATTCAGTTTTCCAGAGAATCGAGGATCTAGTTCCACAACTTTAGATTTCTGTAAAACTTTTCCAGTAGCATGTAGAATGACTAAAAGAAATTCAGGAGCTGATCCAGGATATTGGCGATACCAATATAGATTCGCTGCAGAGGAGTAGTTGCAGGACAGGGATATAATGTCCTTTTCTGTTTTGTATACTTCATTGTGGACCGGTGTGATGACGTTCCCAAAAATATTGCCTGCAGAAGGAAATATTACAATTTAACTTGTGGATAAACAGATTAGCAAGCAATAAACTAAAATCCTACCAGTCTGGAACAGAATACATACCCGCAAGAGAAAACAAAATAAAAACAAAGAGTAGGCCTATCATTGTTCAGGACAATATGCAAGTAAACCAGCAACACCTGTTACTGTTACTGAAGTAAGCATTTCATTTTCCTCCAGTTAGAATGATTCAGTAGCCCCTCCCCTAAAGCTGTAATTCATAAACTCATCAAATATATGGAAACCCATTTCAAAATGTAAACATGTAAAATGTATGTTTTTTTTTCTTAAATATAAATATTTTGTTATGTCATTGCTGTCACTTCTGATCAATTTAATGTGTCTTTGCTGAATATAGCTTTATTTCTTTAAAAAAAGAAAAACTTAATGACACCAAATATTTGACCGATATTTAAACCACACTTTAAAAAGTATCTGTTATGAGAATCAGGAGTTCACAATGTTTAACAAACAATATATAAATATGTTATATGTTCATACAATTAAGTTCACAACTACAAGTTTGAGGAAGCCTAAAGAGGTGGACCTTTAACTGAAGTGCACTTTTTTCTTCAGCAGGTGTGACCGCATCCTGTTGTCTTGTGGTTTAAGACACATAGTTGTGGTAGATCACTGACACACTAATTATGTGTGAGTTTTTGTAAAGCGTCTGTGGACTTTGCATCACTGGGCTCCTACTTTTAGAGCACAGTAATAGAGAGCCGAATCTGACAGATTCACGCTATTAATGGTGAGTGAAGTGGATGTCGGAGATGTAGTTAACTTATAACGCTTGGCTGATACAATCACTCCACCAGACGAGCGAGAACTTTTACAGAACAAATACTGAGGTTCTCTATTAGGATATTGTCTGTACCAGTAAAGCAACACATTAGTTTTGCTTTTATATGTGCAGCTCAACGTGACAGATTCTCCTTCTCTCCTGGTTTTATTTGTACCCTCTTCTTTTGGCGCAATGCTGTTAGCAAATACACCTACACAAATACATTTTGCTTTAGTATGATAATGTAAAAAAGGTAACATGCTCTTCTAATATAAAATACTAAATTGAAGCATTTAAATAAAATCTATAATGTTACAATAATGATACTGTCACTTTTTATATTATTTCTTTCATTTCTTTCTCAAGTCTTTAGCATGGTATGTGTATATAAATGACACTTTAAAAAAGAGTACCTGTCATAAGAATCAGCAGTCGCCATCTGTCCATGTTAATATTCTGGGTGATTTATTTTGTTTTAATCCAAATCATGCTTGCAGAGATACGAGAGACTGAAAAGACAAACTTTAGGGATTCTCTGTAGTTAATGTGAATGAAGAAAAAGATACAATTCACTAACATGGTAGTTTGAATGGATGCAGACATTCGAATGTGTATTTGCAAAGTGGGTGTGGTTAGTGACATCACCCACCCACTAATCACACTGGTTTGTTTTGCTATAAAGCTACTTTGACTACTGTGACGTTTTCTATTCCCTAACTCTTTCAGCATTGCTACATTTTCATTAAGACATTCAGTGTGTTCATTCATGTTTCAAGCCCCAGCAATAATTTGGGGACATTCATGATATTCCAGACATTCTACAGGTCATCAAAAACAGCACTCCTACAACATTCCTGGCTAACTTGGATTGTTATCATTGACAGGGTATTGCTAAACAGTGATGTTGTAATTAAAGCTTTTTTTGTTCTATGTTACTGTGTTTCCTGTGACTCTGGGCCTCAGAGCACAGTAGTACAGAGCAGAGTCTGACACTTTAGCACAGGAGATGATCAGATCCTCATGGATTTCTGTTTTTCTGTGATTGATGGTTATTCCTGGGACGGGTGGATTAGCTGGAGTTGTTACCCCTGAATCTTCCAGTATGAGGAACTGTGGAGGTAAACCTGCAATACTGGTGATACCAGTGAACACCACGAGCAGAACCGCTGTAGTTACAGGAGAGTGTCACATTGACACGCTCAAGAGCAAGTTCTCTGTCACGTTTTGGAGTGATGACTTCTGAGGCTCTGGAACCTGCAGATGAAAGTGACATTAATTGTAACACAACCATACACACATCTTGTAAAAACACAACATTTATATATTAATCTTTCATAGAATTGAAACAGTAGTATATTATATTATCATATTACGTATTCTGCTAAATCCATAAATGTATTACAGTACATACAGTATAGTATTTTAGTAATATATTATATAAAAATATTACAACATTACAGTATATGCTGTATAGTATTTTATTAATATATTATATTAAAATATTAAAATATTATACCTTCTGCTAATTATATCAGTATGATAATATAGATGAACATGTTCACTCAACAAATTGCCAGGAGAAAGCTAAACAAAGAGCAGCTGCTTCACACAGAGTTTGATTGTGACTTTATCTGTGTGCTAGTGTCTGTGAAACTCCTCCTCTTGCCATTATTTATATGATAGCTCTGCTGGTTTACTTTATCTGTAGAGCATAACAGACAGAGAACTACTTTAAAATAAATATATTTTTATTTGCTTGTTTTTATTATTTGTTGTTGTTGTTTAAAAAAATTATTTCATTTTGTATACTGAATGGTTTCAAAATTTTAAAAGTTATTTAGAAAAAAATAAATGTTAAGTGATAGCTTCACGTGCCCCTACATATTTAATCTCCAAAATTCACAGGTGTTGCCACATTCTAATTTCTAGAGCTGTGGTGTTTAAAAAATAATCAATTGTGGTTTGATGCTATTTGATTAAAGCTTGTTCAAACCACATTGTGTATTTAGTTTTTGTAAAGCTTCTCTGGTATTTTGTATCACTGGGCTACTCGAAGTGCACAATAATAAAGAGCTGAATCTGACAGAGCTGCTTTATCAGTAATGAGTTCAGTTGATGTTTGGGATGTAGTCGACCGAAACCGTTGATCTGCTATATTCTCATAGCTCTGTGATCGAGCACCTTTGAGCAGTAAAAATTGAGGTTCTCCATTTGGATACTGTCTGTACCAGTAAAGCCAAACATTATTGCTGGTTGTATCATATGTGCAGCTCAGTGTCACAAATTCTCCTTCTTCCTTGATTATATTAGTATTTCCTTCTCTTGGTTCAATTTTGTCTGCAAATCCACCTGAAATGAAATGCATTTTATACATTATGATCTTGAATATATGATCATTATTGTTTCAATAAAACATGTTACAAATGTATTTTCAGTATGTTTAACATCAGGGTGAGGTTTGCTTTGCATTAAAATGTAATATTGTTTGTTCAGCCTTTAACTGTGTTTATTGTGATTTGGTATATTTACCTGTAACTGCAATGAGAATCATGAGTAGCATTTGCCTCTCCATTTTGACAGTCAAGATGTAGTTTGTATTTCTATTACTGATAGATTTAGAAAACTGTGATGTGAATCAATCTGTGGTGGTCTCCATTATATTAAATGAATGCACTGAGTGAAGTTCCATTGTATAATAACATTGTGGGTGTGGTTAGTGAAATGAGCAACACAATTTAAAAGCTTCTGTAATTCATAAGAGAACATACTTTTCTAGTGTTACAGCCTCCTCAGAAGGACATGGTCATAAATGGGGAGCAAGATCCATGTTTTGAGATATTAGAATAGATAAATGATTGGGGAGCCTACTGAAGAGTAGAATATGTTTGCTGAAGGACTAACTGAGTGTCAGAAATCTCCAAAAAAAAAAAATTCAGACAAGACTTAGTGATCTTAATGCAAAGCAGCAGCTATATGCGGGTGTAGAATTTATTTCAGTCAAAAAATTGCTTGAAATTTCACAAGTAATTTGTGTAAAAGAATTAGTAGTCCAACAATCTGTTTTATTTACCTTGAAAATGACTGTTTTGGCATTGTTTTAAGGAGTAGGTTTAGGGTTGGGGTAGATGTAGACGTTAATAAAAACACAAAAAACATAAAATTACATTTATTGTTAGCTTCCAGCTTTTGCTGCATCCCCTATAGCCACAACTGTCTTTTATCATGCTTATAGAGACCCACTGTCCAGCAAAGCTTGTAATCTTCAAGACCTTTTTAGCTTGTTCAGGTGTGTTTGTTTGGGGTAGAGCTAATCTATAAAAACTGTAAAGGGGGTGGGGTGGGGGGGTCATGTTTTTCATGTTAAATGGTAAATCCTCCAAATGGCGATGAAAAAATATATATGCTAAATGCTTCAAAGTTTTCCCACAGTACAGTAGGTGAGGTTTTTGTACAGTGTAGTGTGTTTTCCTGTCACTGTGGGCTCCAGAGCACAGTAGTACATTGCAGAGTCTGTCACTTGTACAAATGACCAGATTAAGAAAACAATTGTGAAAAGGGTTGAAATTAAATACTTACCCACAAGAGAACAGAGCAAAAGCAAATAAAACAACTTAATTTTCCAGGATGATATTTCAGTTTATCTGAAAAACCATCTGTTACTGAAGTAAACATTCATTCATTGTAAAGCAGTGGTTGTCTAGCACCCTCCTCTTAAAGCTACAGGCCTGCATTTTTGAAGCAGATCATCTCTCTAATCCTAGATCTGTGATCTCTGGAGAGCATAAAGATCATTTAAAATCTAATAAATATATTTCATTATATCAAAACTATATACATTTTAGCATTTTCGGTAATATTTTTATGTAACGTCTTGTTGTTTGACTTTTTGGAAGGATTTTATTGTTTTGCTCCTTTTAGTCATTTGGACTGGTTTGATGACATTCACAAAAGTTTGTTTTGTTGTTTTTCATGAGGCTTCATTTGACTTGAGTTGATTATAGATAATTTTAATAACATCCTTAGAAATTTGTACAACATAACATGAAAAAGAGGTGGCATACTGTATAAGAATCATGTGATGCATGCTATATTATATTCACATGCCCTTATTCAACCTTTTTAACCTTCCAAATTCTCACATTCTCTGTTTGTGGTTTATAAAAACATGATGTGTTTTGATACTGATTGATTAAATAAAAAAGCATGAATTGTGTGTGAGCAACAGACTGAGAAGCACTGTATGGCGTGATGACCTCTTCTGCTCTGGAACCTGCATTTCAAGCATAAATTAAAAAATATCCTTCCTCTTAAAATCCTCTTACAAATCGATTAAAATGCTATTTTGTTATTAGCTTTGTTACATTTCTGAGAAACAGTAGTCAGGCTCTTTTGCTTAAATAAGAGAACTAAATGAAAATACAAAACTATATGTGTTCTACAGACTGAAAAACAATTTCGGAGATGTCGTTAACTTATAACGCTTGGCTGATACATTCACTCCACCAGAGGAGCGAGAACTTTTACAAAACAAATACTGAGGTTCTTTATTAGGATATTGTCTGTACCAGTAAAGCAACACATTATTTTTGCTTTTATATGTGCAGCTCAGTGTGACAGATTCTCCTCCTCTTCTGGTTTTATTTATACCTTCTTCTTTTGGCGCAATGCTGTCAGCAAATACACCTACAAAAAGGAATTTTGCTTTAGAATGATAATTAAAAAATCTGATAAAGTGCTTTAATACTAAAACATACAAATTAAATAATATATAAGTATACACTTTTAATGTTTTTGAAAGAAGTCCCGTATTGCTTTCAAAGGGTTCATTTATTTTTATTTATTTCAGTTATCAAAATTGCAGTGAAAGCAATAATATTGTGAAATATTAATTCAGTTTAAAATAACTGTTTATTTGAAGTTATTTTAATTGTCTTTATTGTCACCTTTGATCAAAATCTTTGCTGAATTAAAGTATTTAATTCATTCAAAAAAAAATCTATCTTTTAAATGGTAAGAAAATACCTGTCATGAGAATCAGCAGTCGACATCTATCCATGTTAATATTCCAAGTGATTTATTTAGTTTTGAGCCAAATCGTGTTTGCAGGGAAGGGAGATGACAAAAATTAGGGAATCCCTGTTTTTAATGTGAATGAAGATACAATTCACTGACACAGCAGTTTTAATGAATGTAGATGTTCTAATATGTATTTGTAAAGTGGGTGCGGTTAGTGACATCACCCACTAATTACACATACACAAGTTTGTCTTGCTATTTTGACTTCTGTTGTTTTATACTGTACTAATGACATTTTCCATTCCCTAAACTTGTCAGCATTGTTACACTTTCATGAAGACATTTAGTGTGTTAATTCATTCTCCCTGTAATAATTTAGGGGAAAACAAGGCATTTAGCTGGTTGTTAAAAACAGTACTTCTACATTCCGGGCTAACCTTGATGGCCTTATCACTGCCAGGCTATAGATACATGTTACAGAGCAGAGTCTGATACAGCAGCAGATGAAATGATCAGATCCACTTGCTCTTTTCTGTGATTGATGGTTATTCCTGGAGCGGGTGGATTAGCTGGAAATGTTACCTCTGAATCTTCCTGTATGAGGACCTTTTGTGGTGAACCTGCATACTGGTGATACCAGTGAACACCATGAGCAGAACCGCTGTAGTTACAGGAGAGTGTCACATTGTCACCCTCAAGAGCAAATTCTCTGACACTTTTTGGAGTGATGACTTCTGAGGCTCTGGAACCTGCAGATGAAAGGGACATTAATTGTAATACAAATACACAAAAATATAACATTGATATAGTAATATTTTATATAGTATGTTATGTAGTATATTATTATATAGTATGGTGTTAGTAGTATATTATATAGTATATTTACAAAAATTTTTTTAAAAAGGAGCACGATTACATTTTATATATTGCAGTATTATACCTTCTGTTAATGAGATCAGTATGATAATGTAGATGAACATGTTCACTCAACAAATTGACTGGGACAACCTAAACAAAGAGCTTCTGCTTCACACAGAGTTCGATTGTTACTTATCTGTGCGCTATTGTCTGTGTTAAACTCCTCCTCTTACCATACATGATAGCTATGCAGGTTTACTTAATCTTTGAAGGATTGTGGACAGAGGACTACTTTAGAATACATATATTTTGATGTATTTTCTTGTTTGTTTATTTAAAAAAAAAATCAATTTATTTTGTTCACTGAAAGATTTCAGAATCATTTTAGAGTCATTTTAAATAACATATTTAGAAAAGCATATGTTAAGTGATAGTTTCACATTTCTTTCATAATCTGCCAAATTCCCAGGTGTTGCCACACTCTTATTTCAAGAGCTGTGGTTTACAAAAAAAGAATAAATTGTGGCTTGATGCTATTTGATTAAAGACTCTTTAAAGCATGTTGTGTATTTGAGTTTTTGTAAAGCGTCTTAGGCATTTTGTATCACTGGGCTGCTTGAAGAGCACAGTAATAGAGAGCTGAATCTGACAGAGCTGCTTTATCAGCAATGAGTTCAGTTGATGTTTGGGTTGTAGTTGACCGAAATCGACGGTCTGCTATATTCTCATAGCTTCCTGATTTAGCTCCTTTCTGCAGTAAATACTGTGGTTCTTTGTTTGGATACTGTCTGTACCAGAAAAGATATGCATTATTGCTGTTTGTTTCATATGTGCAGCTCAGTGTCACGGAATCTCCTTCTCCCTTGATTATATAAGTATTTCCTTCAGTTGGTCCAATTTTGTCAGC
>CM050422.1:10736037-10788705 GCA_027564155.1 Gymnocypris eckloni scoliostomus
CCGAACCCCAAACTGCTCCCCGGGCGCCGGAGCGTCGGCTGCCTACTGCTCCAAGTGTGTGTGAACTTGGATGGGTTAAATGCAGAGAACACATTTCACCGCTGGTCATACTCTGTATAATTGTGTATTTGACAAATACAAAATTATTCTTTAAATTTTCTTCTAAAATGAGCATTTTTATCAGGCTCCTATGTGTAGGTTATGTAATTTTGCTGTAATGCCAATTAATAGGTTGTTTTCATTGCTATTAAAGTGAAATATATGAACATAAACAAAGCATCCTGAGAAAAAGGCTAGTTTTAGAAGAAAATTTCAGACAGCACTCAGAGCAATTTGCATCTGAACTCTTCGTATAAATATATATATAAATGTTGTTTTGTTGTTTTTTTATAGATAATTTTAATGACATCCTTAGAAATCCATACAACATAACACAAAAAAGAAAGTTTTAATATGAGAACCATGTGATGCATGCTAAATTATATTCACATGAGCTTATGCAACCTTTTTAACCTTGTAAATTCACAGCTGTTACCACATTCCCTGTTTGTGGTTTATAAAAACATAATGTGTTTTGATGCTGATTGATTAAAGACTCTTCAAAGCATTATTTTCACGATAGTTTTTGTAAAGGTTCTCTGGTATTTTGTATCACTGGGCTACTACTCTTAGAGCACAATAATAGAGAGCCGAGTCTGACAGAGTTACACTGATAATAATGAGTTCAGTGGATGACTGGGATGTAGTTGACTGAAAACCATCAGGTATATCTTCATCACTGCTCCTTGATCGAGCACCTTTAAACAGTATATTCTGGTTCTCTGTTTGGATATTGTCTGTACCAGTAAAGCCAAATATTATTGCTGTTAGTTTCAAATGTGCAGCTCAGTGTCACAGACTCTCTTTCTTCTCTGATTATATTAGTATCTCCTTCTCTTGGTCCAATCGTATCAGCAAATCCACCTGCAGTGAATCATATTTTAAAATACCATGAAGTAATAAAGGGTTTTGTTCAATAAATTGAACATTATATTTGATTAAATCATGTCATTTATAAAATATAATGAATTGTGGTTAAAAGTATATTTACCTGAAACTGTGACGAGCATTATGAGTATCATCTGCCTCTCCTTCATCTTAACTGAAGTCCACTTTATAGATCAGGTTTTTAGTTTCTAGTATTTATTAAATTAATTTATTTTGTTGGTTTATTGATTTATTAGTTTCAAGTTATGCTGAATGTTGCTTTATGAAGGTGGGTGATTGAAAGCACTATGACTGAGTGAAGTTCTGTTGTGTATGGATAATGTGGGTGTGGGTTAGTGAAATATGAAAAATGTTCTTTAAATACGTTTCTTATAGAGGTCAGGAGCTTGTTTGGTGTGTTTGAAACAGCTTGTGAAGTAATGTTGCCCCCTTCTGTTGGAGCTCAGAACAGCATGTGTTGTCCAGTTGCTTTAAAATGTGCCATCTAAAATGATAAATGTGTTTGAGTTACATTTATTGACATTTGTTTATATTTCCAATACAATCATTTGATTGTTCTGCTTACACATGTTATGCATAAATGTTTTATGTCCTCATAAAAGTAATAATCTGACCTTCACTTTCAGCCACATAATATTTGAACAGTTTGACAGATTTTTTAGGATCTAATAAGAACTTTAAAATATATGAAGTATTTGTGTGATTTTTCACTTTACTTAAAACGTCACCTCACATTTTGCTTTCTTTCTGCCTAAACTTTCTTTCAGTCTTATTTAAAGAGGTTTTTGTACAGCATGCAATGGATTTCCTTTCACTGTGGGCTGCAAAGCACAGTAGTACAGAGCAGAGTCCGTGACAGCAGCAGAGGAGATCTTCAGATACACACTACTGTTGTCTTTTATGTGATTGATTGATACTCCAGCAACTGGAGGGTCAGCTTTAGTAACTGTCCCAAAGGACTCCAGTATGAGGAACTTTGGTAGTGAACCTGTGTATTGACGATACCAGTGAAGACTTCGAACAGAACCAGTGTAGCTACAAGAGAGTGTCACACTGTCACCCTCATCAGCAAACTGAGAAGCACTGTATGGTGTGATGGTTTCTGCAGCTCTGGAACCTGCATTTAAAGCATACATTTAAAAAAAAAAAAGAGAGAAACTTTTTCAAATCTAAAAAGTCTATTAAAGTGCAATTTTGTTAGCTTGATTACATTTCTGAGATATAGTAGTCAAGCGCTTTTGCTTAAGTAAGAGAAATAAAGTACAGTACAAAACTAAATGTGTTCTATAGACTGAAAGATTGCTTGTAAATTTCACATTTAAGTAACACATTTGAATTAAACATGAGAAAAACAGTATAGTATTTACTTGTAAAAGAAAAAAACTACAAGATTCTTTGTTTTATTGAAAAATTCAAAATACATATTTTTTTTATTGTACTTGTAAAATGTCTGGCATGTGCAACAATACTCTACCTTGAGCTGATGATAGTAATATAATTAAATAGATCAACATGTTGGCACAATCATCAGGTTTGAACAGGAGACACAGAAACATCAGATGATACAAAGAGGTTTGTGAAATGCTGACAGTCTTATTGTATTTCACAATGTATTTGTTAAACTCCTCCTACTCAGACTGACAACATTCAGCCCTCACCTCATACAATAAATGACAGAGAAGACTGTTATTATATAACACAGTGCCACATATTGAATACAATAAATAAAGAATATTATCAAATAGATACAGATAGATAAATTACAAGTTACAACATATTTCAGTGACATATTTTAGGTGGGATAATCTTAAACGTACACATGATATAGATTTTCCATGGTAGAGGGAAATTAGGATAATTGTCCAGATTTGCAAAAAGCATATTTATGTTGCTTACAGTTACGTTTAAATTGAAGGCTGTTAAATGTTATACATTTGATTAAATTATGAAAGAGTAAAGAGTTTTTACTTATTTATTTATTGGTTAGATTTTTTATATAAATTTACATTGAATAGTAAAATGTCAGTAAAAATATCCTTGTTTTATTACTTTCCCAAAATACAGTGAGGTTTTTGTACAGTGTTCTTGTGTTTCCTGTGACTGTGGGCTCCAGAGCACAGTAGTACAGAGCAGAATCTGTGACTTTAGCAGAGGAGATCTCCAGAATCACATGGGTTTTCTTTTCATTCAGTTTTGCTGAGAATCGAGGATCTTGATCTACAGCTTTGGACTTTTGTAAAACTTCCCCAGTAGCATGAAGAATGATGAAAAGAAATTCAGGAGCCAATCCAGGATATTGTCGATACCAAAATAAACTTCTTGCTGAGGAGTAGCTACAGGAGAGACTTATAATGTCCTCTTCTGTCCCAGACGACGAGTTTCAACTGGTGTGATGACATTCCCAAAACTGATACCTGCAGATGAGATTATCAAGATTTGACAACATTTTGACAACAAATAAGCAGAAAAATTAAACTGAGGGTTTGAGGGTTGAGATTGGATACTTACATGCAAGACAACAGAACAAAGTCAAAACAAACAGCATCATTTTTTCAGGGTGATATTATAGTTCATCTGCAGGACAAACTGTTACTGAAGTAACATTGATTTATTGTATAGCAGCAGTTGTCTCTAGCACCTCCCCTTAAAACAACAGCCCTGAATTCATGAAGCAGATCATGTCTCTCTGATCCTACAATGGATGTGTTCATGATGATCACACTTTTAGACATATTAGCAAAGATAATGCTTTTTTTAATCAAAAATATTGTGTAAGAACTTGTATTTGTTTTTATTATTTGATTGATTGATTGATTAATTCATTCATTCACTAATTTAACAAATCACACAACTGTTATATTTGTTATATTTAATAGCTGTTGCAGGTACAGTATATAGCAGTTTAGTTTAAAAATATCTTTGAGACATTGCATCTATATAGGCCTATAATAATATTACAATTGTTCTGAGTTGTTTATTAGATTTTTTCATAGTAATGGTTGATGTAAGTGACTGAAACCAAGTGTTCAGTTTATTCTAGTAGTTATGCAGTTCTAGTATGTACACTCTAAAACAAATCTGTAAAAAATAGGGCACAATATACTGTATAATTTGAAGGAATTTTTCTGTATTTATTTTTTTACAGGTGTTTTACCAGTATTTTGAATTGTACACTTCATTGCATTGTGTTTTAGAGTTAACAGAAATGTCCGTAAAATGAATGGATAATCTCATGTGTAATGAGCTGCCAGTACTTTGTCTGTTATTTTACAGATTTATTTTTTACAGTGTAGGATCTCTATGGAAGAAATTCCCTTCTGAGTTGCTTACTGTCTATACAAGTAAAGTCAGTTTACACTAACAATACTTTAATTACACTACATATGTGTCTTTGTTATTTTTTTGACCTTTTTGTTGTTGAGTCCAGATGTGGTTTGTACATTTCTATCAAGGCTTGATAAGCATATGAAAATTGTTTTTGTACTGTGTTGATGTGTTTCCTGTCACTGTGGGCCTCAGAGCACAGTAGTACAGAGCAGAGTCTGACACTTTGGCAAAGGAGATGATCAGATCCACACGGCTTTCAGTTTTTCTGTGATTGATGGTTATTCCTGGAACGGGTGGATTAGCTGGAGTTGTAACCCCTGAATCTTCCAGTATGAGAAACTGTGGTGAACCTGCATACTGGCGATACCAGTGAACACCACGAGCAGAACCGCTGTAGTTACAGGAGAGTGTCACATTGTCACCCTCAAGAGCAAATTCTCTGACACTTTTTGGAGTGATGACTTCTGAGGCTCTGGAACCTGCAAAAGAAAGTAGCATTAAATGCAGTTTTCAAGTACTTCCGCTGGAATATAATACTTTTACTTTTACTACATTTTACCTTCAGCTGATAACAGCAGCATAATAATATAGATCAGCATGTTCACTCACTGAACTAGTAAGAACAATTTAAAAACAGAGCAGCTGCTCCACACAGTGTTGTGTGATGTTCATCTTTACCCAGCTGTATGCTGTATAGTGTCTATGCTAAACTCCTCCTCCTGTCCTGACATTAAATCTGGAGCATGCATACAGTAGCTGTTAAATTATACATTAATTACTTTTAATTCTTTATTTTTGATAATGCATTTGTGTTCTTCATTTTGCTGCTCATTGCCAATATTGTAGCCTATTACCATTTTGTTAATACATGTGAGTTTCTAATTTTTAATGAGATTCCTTATACAAAATGATAGAAAAGGTAACCATAACAAACAAGCTAACATGAGAAGAATATGTAATACGTGCTAAATTATATTCACATGCCCTTATGCAACCTTTTAAACCTCCCAAATTCATAGCTGTTACCACATTCCCTGTCATTTCCTTTTGATACTGATTTATTAAACACTCTTCAAAGCGTTCATTTTGAATGAGTTTTTGTAAAGCTTCTCTAGTATTTTATATCACTGAATACTCTTAGAGCACAATAATAGAGAGCTGAATCTGACAGAGTTACACTGTTAATAATGAGTTCAGTGGATGACTGGGATGTAGTTGATTGAAACCCATCTGGGATATGCTCATTGGTCCATGATCGAGCACCTTTTTTACAGTATATATTCTGGTTCTCTCTTTGGATACTGTCTGTACCAGTATAGATCAATTGTATTGCTGCTTGTTTCATATGTGCTCAGTGTCACAGACTCTCCTTTTTTTCTGATTATATCAGTGTTTCCTTCTCTTGGTCCAATTCTATCAGCAAATCCACCTGAAATGAAATACACAATAATACATATATCACAATCTAATACAGAATTAGTGTAAGTTGCAAGTTACTGTTGTAAATAAAATACAGTATATTGAGCTGAAACTGTGAGAAGTATCTTGAGTAGCATTGGTCGCTTCTCCATTTCCTCTGATTTAAAGTCAGGTTTAAATCTTTTAAGAAAAATGTTTTTGTTTACAGTGTTGTCAAACTGATTTACCAGAGAGTTGTAACAAAGTATTCTGAATGTGGCTTCATAAAATATATAAAAATATGAGATTAGCTAATGTGTGACTGAATACACCGAGTCTGAGTGAAGTTTTATTGTGTTCTAATAATGTGTGTGTGGTCAGTGAAACATAAACATGCTCTGTGCACTACTGCATATATCACTAGTGCTTTACCTGTACCATCCAACTGCATTTCAAACAGATCTAATCAAATACATTTGCTTTATCAAAATTACACAGAACAAGTCAAAATATAGACTTTGACCTGGGTGTTACTTTAATAATGATTAGTCAACATTCACTAAAGTCAGTGTTTTAAATGAAATGTTAATAGCACATCACAGAAGAGCATCGGGAAATGCTTGTGAAACATTACATGAGATTCCCTCCGGAACATCTACTGTTGAAGCTAGGCCATCAGCGTTGTCCAGCTCTGAAATTATGTGTAATCAGTCTTCCAGACGTAGGTTGGACGTACCAGGATGCTTAAAAGCACGTGATGTGCTGCTTTTTGTCATTCAGAATTATAAACAACATGTATTTGTCACATATTTCTAAAAATGTATTTAGAATATTTTACTATAAGATGAGGAAATAAGAAAGTTTATTTTTTTAGCTACCCCAACAAATATCTGCAGACATTTCAGGCCAATGAGGGCGAAAGTAGATCACGTTACAGACTGTGTGTTCCTCTCTGACTGGGCGAAAACTCTCTTTGAGGAGTGTAGTGTTTGTGTTTCCTGTCACCTGTGGGCACAGAGCACAGTAGGCGGAGCAGAATCTGTCACTTTAACAGAGATTAGATGGAAGATTAAGACGGGTTTTCTGTTCATTCACTTTTCCCATCAGAATCCAGGATCTTGCTGTACAATTTTAGACTTCTGTGAAACTTCTCCTGACCTATGTAGTATGATCTCAAAAGAAATCCCGCTGCTGCTGAGGCACCGCGGTGAGTGAGATCGTAAATGCTAATCGCTGCTTCGTGGAGTAGTTACAGGACAGAGTTATGTGCCTTGGGCCCCGCCTCCCTGTCCCATATATGTTGGGTCCAAAAAAGGGAAAGGGGTGTACACTACCAAGAGGTCTGTGAATCAGTTTAATCACATTAACCCTTGATCATGAAATAGTGACAAAAGTGCCTGGCCATATCCCTTGAAATCTTTTCTGATTCCAAGACCTTGACCTATAGGCCCGGTAATCCCGGTGCCTAACAGGAAGAGTACAGAACAAAAGTAAAAAGCTGAGCACCATTTTTGCAGTGGATTAGTTCACTGACAGCCACAGACTGTTAGACAGCTTCCTTAAGCCGGGTATAGTGTCTTAGATAGCTCGCCTCCCTAAAACCTGCACCCTATTTCCCACAATCATCCATGGTGAAGTGGGTCTTTTACAGTAGCCCCTAAACTCTCGACAAGTTCCCATGAACTGGAATTTATGGTTCCCCAGTGGGGAACGAACAGCAAAACCATTAGGGCTTTGAGCCATCTACGCAAGCTTCAGGCGAAGAAGTTGATGATATCCTCCTTATGTTGTCCGTGGTAGTATGGGCTGTCGCCGAAACACAGACAGGTGGTGTTTTTCATATGTCTTCAGACACAGTAAAATATACAATATTAAGATTTCAGATGCAAAAGCCTCTGGGGCCATCTGAAATATTCTTCTAAAATTAGCATTTTTATCAGGCTCCTATATTTATGTTTAGTTCATTTCACTTTTCCAGAGAATAGAGGATCTTGTTCTACAATTAGAGACATTTCTGAACTAAACATACCTGATGTATTATTATCAAAAGAAATTCAGGAGCTGAACTTTTGCATCTGAACCCTTCATTTATTCTGCAGACTAATCGCTGAGGAGTAGTTCAATTATATTGACTATCTGTATGCAAACAGCACTCATTTGGACTAATATGATGACATTCCCAAAACTACACCTGTGAATCAGAAAACTTTAATCACATTTTTTTTGCAATCATCAATTAATCAATCAGTAAGAAACCAAAAATATATGACCTATTCACCTGCAGTGTCTAAGAATGTATGAGGTCTGGAATATATGTGACCCTGGACCACAAAGTAAAAGTCTTTTTTGCAGTGGATTATATTCCTCTGCCACACAGACTGTTAGACAGCAAAAAGTAGAGGATGTCTCAAGATAGCACCTCCCCTAAAACCTGCACCCTATTAAAAATCAATCATCCTTTTGTCTTACAAAGCTAAGAAATTTAGTAAATATATTACCGTAAATTCCTGAACTGGAATTTACAACATCCATCAATTAACACAGCCAAAACCATTAGGAGGATAACACAGTTCTACTAACAATATAACTCAAATCACTAACACAACCTATCTTTTCATTTTACTGCCATCTGGCAATGCACTTCAGGACACTGCATATGAAAAATCTGTTGCACCTTTGCACAACTATCTGCTGCTCAACCAATCTACTGTTAATTTATAATCTGTCTCACCTTCACATTATTACATGTTACATGACTCATAATGTGTACATACCCTGTACAACCATGTGATTCTTCTGCACATCCCTGTTTACATTATTATTTATTAAGTCCACACTATACTGTATTGTCTTTATTTCATTGCACAATGTACTTATTTTATTTTCTTATTTTATTTTATTCTTAACTACAGTCTGTATATATATGTATTTTGTCCATATGTAAATAGTTTTTTTTTGCACTGTCCATTGAGCGGACCTGTCCTGATATACATTTCACTCACCAATATCCTGTATAATTGAGTATGAGACAATAAAAGTGATTTGAATATAGTATAAAAGTCAATTGGTTATTTTGATTACATTTTAACATGTCGTCCTCTATTGGTAAAACTTAAACACAGACATTGTTCTGGTGTATTTGTCTACATATAATATATTAAGATTTCAGATGCAAAAGTAACTGAGTGTTATCTGAAATTTTCTTCACAAAAATTAAACATTGATTTATCAGGCTTTATTTATGTTTAGTTATTTCACTTTAATGGCATAGAAAAGATTTCTGCCATGTGTCTTTTACTGAACCTAAACATATACTCTCTTAAGGGAGAGCTAATCTCAGTTTGATGAAAATTAAAGACACTTTGCATCTGAAACAATCAATCACTCAACAGTGTTTCCTAATTTTTGGTCAAACTAGAAATGTATGCAAATTAGAACATATTGTAGATTAAATAATGACTAATTTGACCATCACCAACAGCTTTGAGAAAACTTGTAATAATTATTTTTTGCAATCATCAATTAATCAATCAGCTGGGAAGAAACATAGTTATATTTTTGACCTCAATCTAGTGACTCATGCAAGGTCTCACCTCGTGTAAGTTTCAATGATTATGAGTTCATGTTCAGCCCAAACTGGTATTGAAGTAAACATTAATTCATTGTAAAGCAGCTGGGACCGTAGTCACCAAGTCCTGAATTGTAACACACTATGCTGTGAAGGACTGATGATCATTATGTGAAGGACTGAAACTCATAGTTTTCAGTCACATGAATGGCCTTAAGGCTCAAGGGAAAACACATGTGCAGCCATCTTGTCAAGTTTGCCAAAGATTCAGAGGAGAACTGGATGAGCAAAGATATGTGGAACAAACATTATTGGCAATTTGCAATTCATATAAACATCTGCCAGGACAACTTCACGCATCAAAACGCGGGACATTATGAAATATTTAATGTGAAAATTGGTTGCCTTAATGGGTATTCCAGCAAACAGTGACATATTAAAAGATCAAATTCAGTACAAACATTGATGATGCTCAAGCAGATAAGTCCGTAATATGATGTCCCCATGGCCCTTATGTAACCCTTTACCTTAATCCCATAGAAAATCTGTTTCTACAGCTGTTTGTGGTTTATTAAAACATGATGTGTTTTGAAACCTTAATGACTTAGAGACTCTGCAAAGCATACAAAATTCAAACATTTGAAAACAGACGTAAACTTTGTTCAACTGACAGGTAAATGTCTTACCTTTTGATTGCCAACAAGGGTTTTGCCACCAAGTATTAAGTCATGTTTCTACTGTCAGATATTTATTTGACTCATTAAATGCAAATCAATTTATAACTTTTTAGTTTTCTGTTGTTGTTCTGACTCTCAATGTTAAAATAAACCTACCATTAAAATTATACATGATAATGTGTACATATATGTCAGTATAGCGTACATACATTTTATTTTGATCAGATATAAATGGCACACCACTGTAATGACTAACTTTAAATTTGTAATATTTAAAATTATAGATAGGGGGCCTTGTTGGACTTGTAACCCGAGGTTATAGGTTTGAATCTCGGCTCCAGCAGGCTATATCTTTTGTCTCATGATTGAGGTGATTTGACCCTTGTAAGCAAGGCAGCACTTATCCTGTTGTCACTGTGGGCTGCAGAGCACAGTAGTACAGAGCAGAGTCAGACACACTTGGATATTGAATGGTCAGAGGAACTGATCTTGAAGTAGAATCATGTCTGGAGTGAAATCGTCCCTTGAACTCAGTGGCTTCATCTCCATCTCCAAATGTATGTCTCCGTAGAATATATTTTGGAGAGTCATAACTGTTTTGTCTGTACCAGAGTAGAGTAGGGTTTGAGCTTGTAGTGTTGTATTTACAATCCAAAGTTACTGAATCCTCCTCTTCATTAGCTGATTGGAAACTTTTAGCCTGATTAACAGAGTCTTGTCCCCTGCATTCTGTGAGGAGGGTAAATTATTTTAGTAAATTTGTTTATAAATCTAGATGAAACTGACAGGTAGGAGAAAATACATGCATTAAAATAAGGTACATTACCCATGCAAGTTGCAAACAGGATTAAAAGAGTTTCCACACAGCTTCTCATTGTAATCATGATATAAAAGACAGCCAAAAGTATACAATGTTCTCTTGAATCTAACTGGAACTTGCTGAGACGCTTAAACTCCATGTGAAGTCCTGACTGTAAGAGTGGAGCTGTATACTGTTTATCTGTTAAAACATCTCCCCCAAGTGGAGGAGAGCAGACACACTTCTGTCTATGTCTAGGTTTTCATTTGAGACTAGTACACCACAATTAAATGCAGTGAGAATGAAGCGTTTATGAGTTTACACATGTTCTAGCTTATGAAATAATAATGTACAATTTGATTTCCTCTATTGTATTGCTTAGTGAATTTGTCCTTTTGCAGCTGTATACTATTTTTAAAATGTTATAATCATTCTTATCACATATCATTCTTTCACTATTCTCTTCTGGAAATACTAGACATGCTCACATTTATTAATTTTGTAACCCGAGGTTGTGGGTTCGAATCTCGGCTCTGGCAGGAATTGTCCATGACTGAGGTGAGACCCTTGAGTAAGTCACCGAACCCCCAACTTCTCCCCGGGCGCCGGAGCGTTGGCTGCCTACTGCTCCAAGTGTGTGTGCACTTGGATGAGTTAAATGCAGAGAACACATTTCACCGCTGGTCATACTCTGTATAATTGTGTATGTGACAAATAAAAAAATCTTCTTCTTTTTCTTTACATTTTTTTCTAAAATGAGAATTTTTTTATCAGGCTCCTATATGTATGTTATGTAATTTTGCTTTAATGCCAATTAATAGGTTGTTTTCATTGCTATTAAAGTGAAATATATGAACATAAACAAAGCATCCTGAGAAAAATGCTAGTTTTAGAAGAAAATTTCAGAAAGCACTTAGAGGATTTTGCATCTGAACTCTTCGTAGAAATATATACAGTATATGTTTTTTTTAATAGATTGTTTTAATGACATCCTTAGAAATTCATATAACATAACATAAAAGAGATGACACAAAAGTTATAATATGATAACCATGTAATGCATTCGAAATTATATTCACATGCCCTTATGCAACCTTTTTAACCTTGTAAATTCACAGCTGTTACCACATTCCCTGTTTGTGGTTTATAAAAACATAATGTGTTTTGATGCTGATTGATTAAACACTCTTCAAAGCATTAATTTCATGAGAGTTTTTGTAAAGCTTCTCAGGCATTTTGTATCACTGGGCTACTTCAAGTGCACAATAATAGAGAGCTGAATCTGTCAGAGCTGCTTTTACAATAATGAGTTCAGTGGATGACTGGGATGTAGTTGACTGAAAACGGTCGGGTATATCTTCATCACTACTCCTTGATCGAGCACCTTTCCACAGTAAATATTCTGGTTCTCTGTTTGGATATTGTCTGTACCAGTAAAGCAAAATATCATTGCTGTTAGTTTCAAATGTGCAGCTCAGTGTCACAGACTCTCTTTCTTCTCTGATTATATTAGTATCTCCTTCTCTTGGTCCAATCGTATCAGCAAATCCACCTGCAGTGAATCATATTTTAAAATACCATGAAGTAATACAGGGTTTTGTTCAATAAATTGAACATTATATTTGATTAAATCATGTCATTTATAAAATATAATGAATTGTGGTTAAAAGTATATTTACCTGAAACTGTGATGAGCATTATGAGTATCATCTGCCTCTCCTCCATCTTAACTGAAGTCCACTTTATAGATCAGGTTTTTAGTTTCTAGTATTTATTAAATTAATTTATTAGATCTTTATTGTTGGTTTATTGATTTATTAGTTTCAAGTTATGCTGAATGTTGCTTTATGAAGGTGGGTGATTGAAAGCACTATGACTGAGTGAAGTTCTGTTGTGTATGAATAATGTGGGTGTGGGTTAGTGAAATATGAAAAATGTTCTTTAAATACGTTTCTTATAGAGGTCAGGAGCTTGTTTGGTGTGTTTGAAACAGCTTGTGAAGTAATGTTGCCCCCTTCTGTTGGAGCTCAGAACAGCATGTGTTGTCCAGTTGCTTTACAATGTGCCATCTAAAATGATACATGTGTTTGAGTTACATTTATTGACATTTGTTTATATTTCCAATACAATCATTTGATTGTTCTGCTTACACATGCTATGCATAAATGTTTTATGTCCTCATAAAAGTAATAATCTGACCTTCACTTTCAGCCACATGATATTTGAACAGTTTGACAGATTTTTTAGGATCTACTAAGAACTTTAAAATATATGAAGTATCTGTGTGATTTTTCACTTTACTTAAAACCTCACCTCACATTTTGCTTTCTTTCTGCCTAAACTTTCTTTCAGTCTTATTTAAAGAGGTTTTTGTACAGCATGCAATGGATTTCCTTTCACTGTGGGCTCCAAAGCACAGTAGTACAGAGCAGAGTCCGTGACAGCAGCAGAGGAGATCTTCAGATACACACTACTGTTGTCTTTTATGTGATTGATTGAGACTCCAGCAACTGGAGGATTAGCTTTAGTAACTGTCCCATAGGACTCCAGTATGAGGAACTTTGGTAGTGAACCTGTGTCTTGACGATACCAGTGAAGACCTCGAACAGAACCAGTGTAGCTACAAGAGAGAGTCACACTGTCACCCTCATCAGCAAACTGAGAAGCATTGTATGGTGTGATTGTTTCTGCAGCTCTGGAACCTGCATTTAAAGCATACATAAAAAAAAAAAGAGAGAAACTTTTTCAAATCTAAAAAGTCTATTAAAGTGCAATTTTGTTAGCTTGGTTACATTTCTGCGATATAGTAGTCAAGCTCTTTTGCTTAAGTAAGAGAAATAAATTACAGTACAAAACTAAATGTGTTCTATAGACTGAAAGGTTGCTTGTAAATTTCACATTTAAGTAACACATTTGAATTAAACATGAGAAAAACAGTATAGTATTTACTTGTAAAAGAAAAAACTACAAGATTCTTTGTTTTATTGACAAATTCAAAATACATATTTTTTTAATTGTACTTGTAAAATGTCTGGCATGTGCAACAATACTCTACCTTGAGCTGATGATAGTAATATAATTAAATAGATCAACATGTTGGCACAATAATCAGGTTTGAACAGGAGACACAGAAACATCAGATGATACAAAGAGGTTTGTGAAATGCTGACAGTCTTATTGTATTTCACAATGTATTTGTTAAACTCCTCCTACTCAGACTGACAACATTCAGCCCTCACCTCATACAGTATATGACAGAGAAGACTGTTATTTATAACACAGTGCCACATATTGAATACAATAAATAAAGAATATTATCAAATAGATACAGATAGATAAATTACAAGTTACAACATATTTCAGTGACATATTTTAGGTGGGATAATCTTAAACGTACACATGATATAGATTTTCCATGGTAGAGGGAAATTAGGATAATTGTCCAGATTTGCAAAAAGCATATTTATGTTGCTTACAGTTACGTTTAAATTGAAGGCTGTTAAATGTTATACATTTGATTAAATTATGAAAGAGTAAAGAGTTTTTACTTATTTATTTATTGGTTAGATTTTTTATATAAATTTACATTGAATAGTAAAATGTCAGTAAAAATATCCTTGTTTTATTACTTTCCCAAAATACAGTGAGGTTTTTGTACAGTGTTCTTGTGTTTCCTGTGACTGTGGGCTGCAGAGCACAGTAGTACATAGCAGAATCTGTGAGTTTAGCAGAGGAGATCTCCAGAATCACATGGGTTTTCTTTTCATTCAGTTTTGCTGAGAATCGAGGATCTTGATCTACAGCTTTGGACTTTTGTAAAACTTCCCCAGTAGCATGAAGAATGAGGAAAAGAAATTCAGGAGCCAATCCAGGATATTGTCGATACCAAAATAAACTTCTTGCTGAGGAGTAGCTACAGGAGAGACTTATAATGTCCTCTTCTGTCCCAGACGTACGAGTTTCAACTGGTGTGATGACATTCCCAAAACTGATACCTGCAGATGAGATTATCAAGATTTGACAACATTTTGACAACAAATAAGCAGAAAAATTAAACTGAGGGTTTGAGGGTTGAGATTGGATACTTACATGCAAGACAACAGAACAAAGTCAAAACAAACAGCATCATTTTTTCAGGGTGATATTATAGTTCATCTGCAGGACAAACTGTTACTGAAGTAACATTAATTTATTGTATAGCAGCAGTTGTCTCTAGCACCTCCCCTTAAAACTACAGCCCTGAATTCATGAAGCAGATCGTGTCTCTCTGATCCTACAGTGGATGTGTTCATGATGATCACACTTTTAGACATATTAGCAAAGATAATGCTTTTTTAAATCAAAAATATTGTGTAAGAACTTGTATTTGTTTTTATTATTTGATTGATTGATTGATTAATTCATTCATTCACTAATTTAACAAATCACACAACTGTTATATTTGTTATATTTAATAGCTGTTGCAGGTACAGTATATAGCAGTTTAGTTTAAAAATATCTTTGAGACATTGCATCTATATAGGCCTATAATAATATTACAATTGTTCTGAGTTGTTTATTAGATTTTTTCATAGTAATGGTTGCTGTAAGTGACTGAAACCAACTGTTCAGTTTATTCTAGTAGTTATGCAGTTCTAGTATGTACACTCTAAAACAAATCTGTAAAAAATAGGGCACAATATACTGTATAATTTGAAGGAATTTTTCTGTATTTATTTTTTTACAGGTGTTTTACCAGTATTTTGAATTGTACATTTCATTGCATTGTGTTTTAGAGTAAACAGAAATGTCCGTAAAATTAATGGATAATCTCATGTGTAATGAGCTGCCAGTATTTTGTCTGTTATTTTACAGATTATTTTTTTACAGTGTAGGATCTCTATAGAAAAAATTCCCTTCTGAGTTGCTTACTGTCTATACAAGTAAAGTCAGTTTACACTAACAATACTTTAATTACACTACATATGTGTCTTTGTTATTTTTTTGACATTTTTGTTGTTGAGTCCAGATGTGGTTTGTACATTTCTATCAAGGCTTGATAAGCATATGAAAATTGTTTTTGTACTGTGTTGATGTGTTTCCTGTCACTGTGGGCCTCAGAGCACAGTAGTACAGAGCAGAGTCTGACACTTTGGCAAAGGAGATGATCAGATCCACACGGCTTTCAGTTTTCTGTGATTGATGGTTATTCCTGGAACGGGTGGATTAGCTGGAGTTGTAACCCTGAATCTTCCAGTATGAGAAACTGTGGTGAACCTGCATACTGGCGATACCAGTGAACACCACGAGCAGAACCGCTGTAGTTACAGGAGAGTGTCACATTGTCACCCTCAAGAGCAAATTCTCTGACACTTTTGGAGTGATGACTTCTGAGGCTCTGGAACCTGCAAAAGAAAGTAGCATTAAATGCAGTTTTCAAGTACTTCGCTGGAATATAATACTTTTACTTTTACTACATTTTACCTTCAGCTGATAACAGCAGCATAATAATATAGATCAGCATGTTCACTCACTGAACTAGTAAGAACAATCTAAAAACAGAGCAGCTGCTCCACACAGTGTTGTGTGATGTTCATCTTTACCCAGCTGTATGCTGTATAGTGTCTATGCTAAACTCCTCCTCCTGTCCTGACATTAAATCTGGAGCATGCATACAGTAGCTGTTAAATTATACATTAATTACTTTTAATTCTTTATTTTTGATAATGCATTTGTGTTCTTCATTTTGCTGCTCATTGCCAATATTGTAGCCTATTACCATTTTGTTAATACATGTGAGTTTCTAATTTTTTATGAGATTCCTTATACAAAATGATAGAAAAGATAACCATAACAAACAAGCTAACATGAGAAGAATATGTAATACATGCTAAATTATATTCACATGCCCTTGTGCAACCTTTTAAACCTCCCAAATTCATAGCTGTTACCACATTCCCTGTCATTTCCTTTTGATACTGATTTATTAAACACTCTTCAAAGCGTTCATTTTGAATGAGTTTTTGTAAAGCTTCTCTAGTATTTTATATCACTGAATACTCTTAGAGCACAATAATAGAGAGCTGAATCTGACAGAGTTACACTGTTAATAATGAGTTCAGTGGATGACTGGGATGTAGTTGATTGAAACCCATCTGGGATATGCTCATTGGTCCATGATCGAGCACCTTTTTACAGTATATATTCTGGTTCTCTCTTTGGATACTGTCTGTACCAGTATAGATCAATTGTATTGCTGCTTGTTTCATATGTGCTCAGTGTCACAGACTCTCCTTTTTTCTGATTATATCAGTGTTTCCTTCTCTTGGTCCAATTCTATCAGCAAATCCACCTGAAATGAAATACACAATAATACATATATCACAGAATTAGTGTAAGTTGTAAGTTACTGTTGTAAATAAAATACAGTATATTGAGCTGAAACTGTGAGAAGTATCTTGAGTAGCATTGGTCTCTTCTCCATTTCCTCTGATTTAAAGTCAGGTTTAAATCTTTTAAGAAAAATGTTTTTGTTTACAGTGTTGTCAAACTGATTTACCGGAGAGTTGTAACAAAGTATTCTGAATGTGGCTTCATAAAATATATAAAAATATGAGATTAGCTAATGTGTGACTGAATACACCGAGTCTGAGTGAAGTTTTATTGTGTTCTAATAATGTGTGTGTGGTCAGTGAAACATAAACATGCTCTGTGCACTACTGCATATATCACTAGTGCTTTACCTGTAACATCCAACTGCATTTCAAACAGATCTAATCAAATACATTTGCTTTATCAAAATTACACAGAACAAGTCAAAATATAGACTTTGACCTGGGTGTTACTTTAATAATGATTAGTCAACATTCACTAAAGTCAGTGTTTTAAATGAAATGTTAATAGCACATCACGGGAGAGCATCAGGAAATGCTTGTGAAACATTACATGAGATTATGTTGCCCTCTACTGTTGAAGCTCAAACAGCAGGTGTTTATTTAGAAATTATGTGCTTTCTTGATTGGTAATTATGTTAGAGACACGTTTACTGTTATTTTCTTTTTCTTTTTTTCTATTTAGAATTATAAACAACATGTATTCTCACATATTTCTAAAAAAATATTTAGAATATTTCATATAAGCATGAAAAAAAATTCTTTAGCAAGTTACTGATTTTTTTTTAGCTACCCCAACAAATATCTGCAGAGATTTACTGGATGATTAACAATTAACCCACTGGATGATTAACGTAAGTCAGGTTTTTGTACAGTGTAGTGTGTGTTTCCTGTCACTGTGGGCTCCAGGGCACAGTAGTACAGAGCAGAATCTGTCACTTTAACAGAGGAGATCTCCAGAATCACATGGGTTTTCTGTTCATTCACTTTTCCAGAGAATCGAGGATCTTGTTCTACAATTTTAGACTTCTGTGAAACTTCTCCTGACCTATGTAGTATTATCAAAAGAAATTCAGGAGCTGAACCGAGATATTGGCGATACCAATGCAGACTAATCGCTGAGGAGTAGTTACAGGACAGAGTTATATTGTCCCCATCTGTCCCAAACACCTCAGGCTGGACTGGTGTGATGATATTTCCAAAACTGACACCTGTGAATCAGATTTAATCACATTAACTCCATTGTCATGAAATACAAAAGTACAAGAAACCAAAAATAAAAAATACAATTAAATAGAATGGAAAATATGACCTATATAATAATATAAGAATGTAAATTAAAATTCTTACATGGAAGAGTGCAGAACAAAAGTAAAAAGCTGAGCACCATTTTTGCAGTGGATTAGTTCCTCTGCCACACAGACTGTTAGACAGCAAACCCCCAGTAGAGGATGTCTCCAGATAGCACCTCCCCTAAAACCTGCACCCCTATTAAAACACAATCATCCTTTTGAGTCTTTTACAGCAAACTTCAACACCAAACTCTGACAATTCCTGAACTGGAATTTACAACAACCATCAATTAAGAACAGCAAAAACCATTAGGAGGATAGCTTAAGGTATCTAAAAAGTAACAATCAATTGGTTGTTTTAAGTACATTTTAACATGTCGTCCTCTATTGGTAAAACTTGGAAACACAGACATTGGTCTGGTGTATTTGTCTACATACACAGTAAAATATACAATATTAAGATTTCAGATGCAAAAGCCTCTGAGTGCCATCTGAAATTTTCTTCTAAAATTAGCATTTTTATCAGGCTCCTATATTTATGTTTAGTTATTTCACTTTAATGGCATAGAAAAGGACATATACATTGCCATTAGAATACATTTACTGAACCTAAACATAGGAGCCTGATAAACAATGCTTATTTTAGATGAAAATTCCAAACGGCACTTTTGCATCTGAACCCTTCATTTATTCTGAACAGTGTTTCAATTTTTGTACTAGAAATGTATGCAAATTAGAACATATTTCATTAAATAATGACTAATTTGCATATCTAAACCTAACATTTGAGAAAACTTGTAATACACTTTTTTTTTGCATTCATTGTATAGCAGAGGGTGTCTCCGGCTAGCACCTCCTATTAAAGATACAGTCCTGATTGTATTCATATATATTCAAGTATATCATCTCTCTCTGATCCTAGATTTATGATCTCTGATCCTGAACTTGTTTGTGATGATAACGTACTGCATAATTCATATTTTTCATCATAGCCTTATAATTATTTAGACCTACATTTGTCAAATATACTGATTAATCTGAGGCCTCTGTCAAAGTTTTGTTCATGTATTTATTAAAGGTTTTATTGTTTAATTTGTATTATTTGCTCCCTTTTATCATTCAGGCTAGTGATGACATTGATAAAAAGGACCCAAAGAACAAAATTCATAATCATGAATGTAAAAATGTTTTTTAGTGTGTTGTTTTGTTGTTGTTGTTGTATTACAATGATTTTATTGATTTCAGAACATTTAAAATTATATCCGTAGGAATTGATAAAACATAAAATGAGGAAAAAAATAGATAAAAGTGATCACATAAAACCATGTGATGCATGCTATATTATATTCACATGAGCTTATGCAGCCTTTTTTACCTCACAAATTCACAGCTGTTACCACATTCCCTGTTTGTGGTTTATAAAAACATGATGTGTTTTGATGCTGACTGATTAAACACACTTCAAAGCGTTAATTTCATGTGAGTTTTTGTAAAGCTTCTCAGGCATTTTGCATCACTGGGCTACTACTCTTAGTGCGCAGTAATAGAGAGCTGAATCTGACAGAGCTGCTTTTACAATAGTCAGTTCAGTGGATGACTGGGATGTAGTTGACTGAAAACCATCTGGTATATCTTCCTGACTGCTTGATCGAGCACCTTTAAACAGTATATATTCTGGTTCTCTGTTTGGATATTGTCTGTACCAGTAAAGCCAAATATTATTGCTGATAGTTTCAAATGTGCAGCTCAGTGTCACAGACTCTCTTTCTTCTCTGATTATATTAGTATCTCCTTCTCTTGGTCCAATCGTATCAGCAAATCCACCTGCAGTGAATCATATTTTAAAATACCATGAAGTAATTCAGTTTTTTTTTCAATAAAAAATATATTAGATTAAATTAATTGATTAACAAAATATTAATTGTGGTTAAAAGTATATTTACCTGAAACTGTGATGAGCATTATGAGTATCATCTGCCTCTCCTTCATCTTAACTGAAGTCCACTTTATAGTTCAGATTTTTAGTTTCTAGTATTTTCAAATTGATTCATTAGATTGTCATTATTAATTTATGGATTTGTTAGTTCCAAATGATGCTGAATGTGACTTTATAAAATGAATTAAATTATGAGAGCAGCTTGAGGTTGAATGAAAGCACTGTGACTGAGTGAAGTTCTGTTGTGTTGGTGTGGGTTAGTGAAACATGAAACACCTCCTGTGTTTTCAAATGTGTTTCTTATAGACATCAGGTGTTTGTTTAGTGTGAATAAAAAGCTTTTGAAATACTGTTGCCCCCTTCTGTTGGAGCGCAGAACAGCATGTTTTGTCCAGTTACAGCTTTACCGTGTGCTTTAAAATATGCCGTCTAAAATTGTAAATGTTTTGGGTTTTACTTTTACTTTTATTGACTTTAATTTGAATTACAATAATTTAATTGTTGTGCTCAAATATTGTCAGAATTTTTTTTTATAATTTGTTACCCAGCCAGAGAACATTTCCACAGTATGTCAGTTTCTGGAGGATTTAAAAAGAGAATTATTAGGGTTGGAATGTGATACTGACATGCACGAAAACAGAACATATTCAAGACAAACAGCATACTGTAATTTTCAGGATTATGTTTAAGTTCATGTTCAGGACAAACTGTTATTGAAGTAAACATTAATTCATTGTAAAGCAGAGATCGCCTCTAGCTCCAACAGTCCTGAATTCATATAATCTCTTGCTGATCCTACAGCAGATGTGTTTATGATGATCATTATGTGGGATTTAAAAACTCATAGTTTTCAGTCACATGAATGGCCTGAAGACCTGGAGGGCAAAACATTCATAGAACCGCAACACAAGCTTGTCAATTTTCTACAAATATTAGATCATCTCTCAAAGGAATAAAGCAAAGATATGTGAACAAAGTGCAAGTTTTGGCAATTTGCAATTCATATAAACATCTGCCGCAATATTTCACTCACTAAAAACAGCGGGACATTATGAAATATTTAATGTGAAAACACTCGAAGTGCCTTAATGTATTAAAACAGTGATATTAAAAGATCAAATTCAGTACAAACTTTATTGATGATGCTTATTTTATATGCAAGCAGATAAGTCCGTAATATGATGACACATCAAATCTATGATTGGAGGATCCATTCTGAGTTACTCTCTGTACTAGTAAAGCCAGCTTAGAATATCGTATATGTTACTTGATAAATCCACTAGTATTGATAGAGCTGTATGTTTGTTTACTATTTTTTTTGTGTGTGCTGTTGAGTCCAGCTGTTGTTTGTACATTTCCATCAAGGCTTGATAAGTACGTGAAAACTGTTTTTGTTTTACAGTGTTCTAGGGTTTCCTGTCACTGTGGCCCACAGTGCTGAATCTGACACTTTGGCAAAGGAGATGATCAGATCCACATGGATTTCAGATTTTATGTGATTTATGGTTATTCCTGGAACGGGTGGATAAGCTTGAATTGTTGCCCCTGAATCTTCCAATATAAGGAACTGTTGTGGTGAACCTGCATATTAACAATACCAGTTAATACCACGAGCAGAACCGCTGTAGTTACAGGAGAGTGTCACATTGTCACCCTCAAGAGCAAATTCTCTGACACTTTTTGGGGTGATGACTTCTGAGGCTTTGAATCCTGCAAATGAAAGTGGCGTTAATTGCAGTTTTCAAACACTTCTGACAGAATAAAATACTTTTTCAATATTACACCTTCACCTGATGACAGCAGTATAATCATATAGATCAGCATGTTCACTCACTGGACCACAGTAGTAAGAACAATCTAAAAACAGAGCAGCTGCTCCACACAGTGTTGTGTGATGTTCATCTTTAGCTGTATGCTGTATAGTGTGTGTGCTAAACTCCTCCTCCTGTCCTGACATTAAATCTGAAGCACATAAACATGAAATGAGCCTTTATAGTTGTTTAAATATATGCTTATTTATTTTAATTCTTTGTTTTTTGATACCATTTGTTCATACATGTTAGTTTTTAATGAGACTTCTTATTCAACATAATATGAGAAAAGAGATAACCTAACAAACAAGCTGACATGAGAAGAGTATGCAATACATACTAAATTATTGTATTCACATGCCTTTATGTAACCCTTTTTACCTCCCAAATTCACAGCTGTTTCCACATTCCCTGTTTGTGGTTTATTAAAACATGATGTGTTTTGATACTGATTGATTAAAGACTCTTCAAAGCATTAATTTTTCAAACATTTGAAAACAGACGTAGAGCTTTATTTGTTCAGCTTGACAGGTAAATGTCTTTCTTGGTTAAGATTAAGCCACAGCGGCAGGTAGTTGGCAAAGGGTGGGCTATTATTTCTCTACTGTATGCTGTACTTTTAAATGTAAACATGTTACCAGATTTCATTAGCCCACCTTCTTGGATTGACTTATATGCTACTTTAAATGTATATATCTACATTTATGTGTACATATATGTACTGTATAGCCTACATAAATGTTATTTTGATCAGATATAAATGGCACTAACGATGACTAACTTTAAATTTGTAATATTTCACAATAATCTTAGTCAGGCCTGTGTGGGGCATTGCTTTCACAGTTTCCACAGCACAATAGCACTATCCTGGTGCTCATTCTTTTCATCTGCTGCACTGGATTTTCAGGATTCTTTAACAAGGCTATATCTTTTTAAGCTCATGTCAGCCTGTATGATTTGACTAACGTTGTAAGCTCAAGTAGGTTTTTGTTCAAGCACTGAATATCCTGTTGTCACTGTGGGCTGCAGAGCACAGTAGTACAGAGCAGAGTCAGACACACTTGGATATTGAATGGTCAGAGGAACTGATCTTGAAGTAGAATCATGTCTGGAGTGAAATCGTCCCTTGAACTCAGTGGCTTCATCTCCATCTCCAAATTTATGTCTCCGTAGAATATATTTTGGAGAGTCATAACTGTTTTGTCTGTACCAGAGTAGAGTAGGGTTTGAGCTTGTAGTGTTATATTTACAATCCAAAGTTACTGAATCCTCCTCTTCATTTGCTGATTGGAAACTTTTAGCCTGATTAACAGAGTCTTGTCCCCTGCATTCTGTGAGGAGGGTAAATTATTTTAGTACATTTGTTTATAAATCTAGATGAAACTGACAGGTAGGAGAAAATACATGCATTAAAATAAGGTACATTACCCATGCAAGTTGCAAACAGGATTAAAAGAGTTTCCACACAGCTTCTCATTGTAATCATGATATAAAAGACACCCAAAAGTATACAATGTTCTCTTGAATCTGACTGGAACTTGCTGAGATGCTCAAGCTCTATGTGAAGTCCTGACTGTAAGAGTGGAGCTGTATAGTGTTTATCTGTTAAAACATCTCCCCCAAGTGGAGGAGAGCAGACACACTTCTGTCTATGTCTAGGTTTTCTTTTGAAACTAGTACACCACAATTAAATGCAGTGAGAATGAAGTGTTTATGAGTTTGCACATGTTCTAGCTTATGAAATAATAATTCTGTACAGTTTGATTTCCTCTATTGTATTGTATTGCTTAGTGGATTTGTCCTTTTGCAGCTGTATACAATTGTTTTAATTGTTATAATCATTCTTATATATCATATATCATTCTTTCACTATTCTCTTCTGAAAATACTAGACATGCTCACATTTAGTCATTTTGGACAGTAATTTAGTCAATCAATTCACTTGACTTGTCTGCAATCGTCTGTATCTGATACCACCCAGAATTAAGGTGAATGTTCAGTTATAGTGTATAATAATAATATCAAATCAAATCAAATCAAATCACTTTTATTGTCACATCACCACAGCACAAGTGCCTTGGTGAGTGAAATTCTTATGAGCGTGCTCCAGACAGTGCAAAAAACAACAACAATTTACATATGGACAGTACACATTTACAGACTGTACAGAAGACAATGTGCAAAATACACATACATATACTCAGTATATCAGAATATTATTGCGCATGTAAACACAGCCATTGTATTATTGGCATATTTTAAGGTCCTGTTAATAAATTGAATAAAATAAGAATGCAAATATGCCTAGGCCCTAACTTTTTATTATTATTAAAATGTTTTACCGTCATTGAATATGTCTTGACACTCAATATAAATCGTAAATGTTCTTATGGAACATCTCAATGGTTTCAAAGTTAAATCTATTCTGTAAATCCTGCTCAAAGGTCTGACAGATTAAAGGTTAGTTCACCCCAAAATAAAAATTATGCGATTATTTGCTCTAAACCCATAAGTGATTCTTTCTTCTGTTCAACACAAAATAAGATCGTTTTAAGAATGTTGCTAACCAAACAGTTGACGGTGCGTAAACAACGACCCCTTTTTGGGGGCAGTTCTATATAACTAAGTTCAATGCATAACTTAATGTTTCAATATAGAAATTAGCAAATGCAAGTGTATATGGTGTTATAGTGACTATTGACTGAATGGTCTTCAGCAAGTGAAGCAGTGACTAAAAAGAGCATTATTTATTTAATTAGAGTGGGGATTTTTGTCTAAGAGGAGCTCAAGAGTTCTTCAAAATAATTACTGGAGCGTGTTCGTCGCCCTCTTCTGCATTGCACAAGTTATTACAAGGTGACAATAAAATTTGTGTTATGTGTACATTAAAACTTGTATATGAATTGAATTTTTTTTAAATAAGAATATATAAATAATACATGAGCATCTGATATGGTTGGGGAAATATTATTTTTATTTTTGATAAATATGATTTATTTTGGTTAATAACTAGTGGAATGACCCAGTCACAGTGTTAATAGAAATACAAATAAATGTAGCAGATAGCCCTTTATAGCAAATATCATCAGTGTAAATCAGTGCCATTAGTTTTTGTATGAGTGTAGAGTGTGTTTCATTCACTGTGGGCCTCAGAGCACAGTAGTACACAGCAGAGTCAGACACACACATCCTGGATCGTCAGAGGAACTGATTTTGAAGTTTTGTTGTGATTTGGTTTAAATCTGTCCTCAAAGTCTTTGTCCCTTTGTACAGTTGTGGTAAATATCATTATCATGTATTTGGGGATTCCGTTCATTTTTTGTTGGTACCAGAAGAGATACGGGGATGGATCGCTGGTTTCATATGTACAGTTAATCATTACAGATCTGCCTTCAACAGCAGTTTGAAGTATTGTATTCTGGTCAACACTCTCCAGAGAATCACATCCTGGAACAGAATTTAAAGCTAAATTAATTCATATTCTGCATGTTATAATCCGACAAGACTCACAAAGAATCCTACTCACCCCAGAAAGATGTTATGAAGATGATAAAATGTATTTCCCAGTGAGTCATTATAATAACTGTACTGTGTAACTGAGAGGAATGAACTGTTTAAATCCACTGGAGAGCACAGTTGTTTCAGCTTGTCTTTGAGCCTGTTTGAAATATAATGGTACTACAGTGGATGGGAGGAGCTTGTTCTGTTGAATCAGCACATGGAGTGTTTGATCTCTTCCTTACAAATGGGCCATATCTTTTTCTTTTTTTTTCTCTTTATACACATTTCTGACTCTTGGAATTTTTGTATTATTATGATTTATTTCATCAGTATCAGTACCTGTAATGTTTTTTTCATTGTCTTATCAGTATGCCTGTGGTCTGAATCAGATCATCTGATGATATGACACTATAGTTAGCCTTTATAACAAAACAATTTTTATATTTTATTAATAGGGTCTCCATTTTAGCCTTGTCTAGATATACTCTATTTTTTGCCAGTATTTTCTTTACACATTAGTGGATTATTATTTTTAATAGTAAGGCAGGATAGTAATTAAATACAAATTACACACAGTCCACTCCTGGTTTTCTAATATTATCTATGAGAATACAAGTATTGTAATTTTCGACAAAACAAACACTTTTTTACGTTTTTTAAGTTTACAACATAACCCTTAACATGTAATGCCACAAGATCTAAATATAAATAAATAATTTCCCCTTCATTCCAGTTTGTTCAGCAGACCACATTGTGCTTCCTTTACTGCCTCTGTTTTTTAAAAGTTTGATTAATGATTTTCAGAGCAGTAATTTTGTGTGAGTTTTTGTAAAGCCTCCCAGGCACTTGTAACACTGGGCTGTATAGACGGCACATCACTGCACAGTAATAGAGAGATGAATCTGCTTTATCAGTAGTGAATGAAGTGGATGATTGGGAAGTCGTCGACTGAAACCGATGATCTGATATATCTTCTTTATAACTCCCTGATCAAGCACCTTTATACATTATACATTCAGGTTCTCTATTAGGATACTGTCTGTACCAGTACAGCAAAACATAACTGCTGCTTACATCATATGTGCATTCCAGTGTCACAGGCTCGTCTTCTTCCCTGGCCATATCCATATCCTTTTCACTTGTTCCAATGCTGTCAGACAGCACACCTGCAATAAAAAAAAACTATCAAAGTGTATAAAATATTAAAAGTGTATGTTACCTGATACTGCTGTGAGAAACAGTAGTAAACTTATCTCCATGTTAGTTCTTTAGATCAAGAATTGTGAATATATTTTTGTTTATAGATTTAAAAATCAATGCTCTTTTTTTTTTAGTTTTGTGAATGTACACTACACTTATTTTAAATGTTGCTTTGAAAGCAGTGTTCTGCTGGTATTGTTTTGTGGGTGTGGTTAATGCCATTAAGGCCCCTCCTTTTTTCAGTGCTATAAATATTCTAGTATTAATAAATATTTTGAATAAGTTGTTTATTTTTATGTTATTTTAATTTCAGTGTACTTTTGTCATTTTTATTACATTTTGGGTTTTGTAATATCTCTAGATTTCTTTTATTTCTGTTTTAGTGGTTTTATTAATTAATTTGATAGTAGTCTTAATCTTAATTACTTTGATCCTCTCAACATGTTACCATGTTGTGGTGTATTTATTCTGTGTGGGTTATATGAGAGATAAATGTGGTTTAGAGTCATTTGATTACTATTGTTCAACTTTGTGTGAGTTTTTGTAAAGCCTCTCAGGTATTTTGAATCACTTGGCTGCTACTCTCAGAGCACAGTAATAGAGAGCTGAATCTGACAGAGTTACACTGTCAATAGTGATATCAGTAGATAATTGGGATGTAGTCGACTTAAAGCGTTGGTCTGGTATATCCTCATAACTGCTCCATGATCGAGCACCTTTGCACAGTAAATACTGAGGTTCTTTGTTGGGGTACTGTTTGTACCAGTAAAGCAAAACATCATTGCTGATTGTACTGTATGTGCAGCTCAGTGTCACAGACTCTCCTTCTGTACTGATTTTATCATCCTTGTCTTTTGGTCCAATGCTGTCAGGAAATACTCCTGAATTATACATTTTAAACACACAACAGTACATCTGAAAACCAGCCTATTTAAAAGTTAGTATTTCAAAAACTACGTTTGTCGTTTTAAACGTTTTAATTTCATAGTTTGATATTTACTCTTTATTGCTTTCTGTTACTTAAACACTGCTTAAAATGTGAACAATTAAATTGTATTTTACTGTACCTGATAATGTTATGACAATAAGTAGTAGATGTTTCTCCATGTTTATGCTTTTGATCTGATCTTTTCAGACCAGAGTTTCTCTTTTACTCAAATGATTAGTTATATGTGGAGTGTTGGTCTATTGTTTAGGCTATTACTAATGTGGGTGTGGCTAATGACATCAGGTCCTTCCACTTCTCCTTCTCCCCTGTATTCAATATTCATAGGTTCCACGTGACGTCACAGTGTTTTATCGCTGCCATTTTTGTGTTTTGTGGGTTTATGTTAATTTTGTATGAGAGAAGCATCATGTTAACACTGTGGGCCTTAAATCACAGTAGTACACAAAGCAGAGTCAGACACACACAGTCTCTGGATTATCAGTGGAACTGATTTTGACGGTTTCACCTCAGAGTAAAATCTCTCCTGAAACTCTGTTCCATTACTTCCTCCTCCATATTAATTCCTTTGTAACACAAGTTTAAGATATTCATCTGTTCTCTGTATGTACCAAAAATCTCTTATGATGTTGTTGTAGTGTATTTACAGTCCAATGTTACTGATTCTCCCTCAAATTTAGTAACATGTTTAAGTGGTTGATCTACTGTGTCATCTGGCTGGCATCCTGTTAACACACAAGAGTAATTCTGTGACACACAGCATTATAATGTAGAATGTACCAAACATACCAATAACAGCTAATCCCAATAATATTAATGTCTCCATCATCCATAGTTTCATTGTTTGTTCTTCAAGATGATACAGTGGTACTGGTACCTAAAGAACAGACAAATCAACCAGTGAGAGCAAAGTAACAGAGAGAGATTCAGAGTCGTTATTAGGCTACTGCATTTAAGCAAGGAGCTCATCATAACACTGTCAAATACTCACTGTTAACAATAACACTCTAGAGTGCATATCTCCCTCTTCTGGTTTATTTTTAGAATTACAGTACAGAAGTTACATTTTTTTCATGGATGATTTGTTAGCTTTGTAATTTATTTATACAAGCACTGTTGAGAACCACTGTTTTAGACCACACCGACAAGCGTTAGCTATTGTATGTCAATCAGAAAAATTGCTATAAAATACTGGTCATTTTCATTATTGCTTGTTATTGCTTATATTACATGTTCATTCTGCTAAGTAGGATTTTCCTCAGATTTCTCCCACTGTAGAATCTCAGCGGAATATCAAACTCAAGATTTTTACAAACATGGGAAAATGTCTTCCTATCTGGTCCCCCACCAGATATAACCAACTCTAAAGTAAGGGGTATTAAAATGAATGTGCACAAATTTGATATGTATCTAACATATGTATCAACAACTGCATCAAACCAAGGCAAAAAAAAAGTGGTGCATAATGCATATCAATTTAACAGATGTGAATTGCTCAAATGTATATAATATATAATATTTATCAAACTTAGGTAACTCTTAAAAACACTTAAAGAAAAGGTAACTCTTAAAGAAATATTATCTCACTGTGGATATTAGAATAATCTACTGTACATAAGGCAACCAGTTGTTTTACATTATCATTAAGCCATCATTGTCCGTGGAATTAATATTAATTCATTTGATACAGCTTCTGTAAAAGTACTTGTTTATTTTGCTGTAAAACAGCAATTTGTTTTAGTTGATTATCATATCGTGTTCCTGTGGCTCATTGGTAGAGCATTGCGTCAGCAGCGCAAAAGGTTGTGGGTTTGATTCCCAGGGAACACACATACTAATGAAAAATGTATAACCTGAATGCAATTGTAAGTCTCTTTGGATAAAAGTGTCTGCTAAATGCATAACTGTAAATGTAAATCTCCCCTTCTATTCTCCTAAATGGTTCAGCAGGTGTAACCACATTCTGTTATTTACAATCTTAGTGGTACCTGTGGTATTACACATCTGATAAATGATATATAAAGCAAGAATTGTGTGTTTGAGTTTTTGTAAAGCCACCAAGGTATTTTGTATCACTGGGGTCCTACTCTCAGAGCACAGTAATAGAGAGCTGAATCTGACAGAGTTGCACTCTTAATAGTGAGTTCAGTGGATGTTTGGGATGTAGACGACTGAAAACGAGGGTCTGGTATATCCTCATCTCCATCGTATGATCGAGCACCTTTCCACAGTAAATACTGAGGTTCTCTATTAGGATATTGTCTGTACCAGTAAAGAAAAACATAATTGCTGGTTGTATCATATGTGCAGCTCAGTGTCACAGACTCTCCTTCTGTCTTGATCATATTAGTATCCTTGTCATTTGGTTTAATGCTGTCAGCAAACACACCTGCAATAAAATTGCAGTTGCACATTAAACCATCAGCCCATACCATGAATCAAAATAGCAACATTTGATAAAAACAACATTTGATAATTAAAGTGTAAATTATATTCACCTGAAATTATGAGAATCACTAGCAGACACACCTCCATGTTGAAACCTCAAAGTTTTAATTGTTTTTTATCTCTGTCGTTTTTGAGGTTCGTACATGCAAACTTGGGAATATTTGATACATGAAATAAATGATTGAGATGGATCACTGCAGTGGGGAGGAGCTCTGCTGTTTATGAATAGTGTGGTGTGTTCGACCTCAGTGACCCCCAATCTCACACTGTGCAAATGGTTGTGTTAAAATTCTTATTAAACCATAATTGTTCTTCTTAATATTCATATTTATTCAGTTGACTTCTTCTAATAGTTTACATTCGTCAGAAACAACATTGCATGTTTTTTGTCTGTAAAATTAAAATGATAATATTTTTTGCTGTGTTAAGATAATTACATTCAAGACATTAAATATACAAACAATATAGAAAAATTACGTACAGTAACTTGTTCTTGTTCATTATTATACTGCATTTTCTCTGTTCTCTTCATGCGCTCCTATATTGTTCAGCAGGTGTTACCACATTCTGTTATTTGCAGTCTCAGTGGCGCCTGTGGTATTATACATGTCTGATTACTGTTATTTAAAGCAATGCTTGTGTTTGTGAGTTTTTGTAAAGCCTCTGAGACACTTTTTATTACTGAGCTGCTGCTCTTAGCTCTCAGCAGTGTTTGGGAAAGTTACTTTTAAAAGTAATGCATTATAATATCGCGTTACTCCCTAAAAAAGTAACTAATTACATTACTTAGTTACTTTTCATGGAAAGTAATGCGTTACTTTTGCGTTACTTTTTAAATATGAGCAGGGCTTGATTGTTCGTTTTTAATACAAGAAGTTCTATTTATAGCAAATGTAAAATCCCTTTCACATCAAAAAGTGTAATGAATAAACCTCAGGCTGAAGGAAGAGTAAATTCACGTCTGTACAGAAGAGGGTTCAACACTCTTCAGCAATAAAAAAACAATGAAGCACAATTATTAGTTTATCTAAAGTCATTTTTGCTTATTAGTATGGTTGAACTGGATCATCAAAGGTCAGCAGCAAACACATTGTTTGATAAAATGGGATTAGATACATTTGTGTTGTTTAACATATTATTATTGCAGGTTTGCATCATATTCTGAGTTTATATTTCACTGTTTTAATTCATTTTGATGAAAACTGAATCTGTTTTTTGCGAGTGGGATGGATTAATGCACGTTCACATTTAGTCTAGAACTTCAGTAACATCATGTTCACACAGCGCACTGTCAGTCAATAAATGAGAAAAAAGTAACTGGCTTTACTTTTTTTTTTAAATAACGCAGATATTTTCTTGTAAATTAAAAAGTAATGCATTACTTTACTAGTTACATGAAAAAAGTAATATTATTCCGTAACTGCGTTACTTGTAACACGTTACCCCAACACTGGAGCTCAGTAATAGAGAGCTGAATCTGACAGAGTTACACTCGTAATAATGAGTTCAGTGGAGAATTCAGATGTATTCGACTGAAAGTGACGGTCTGTATCAGCAGCTTCATTGTATAATCAAGCACCTTTCAACAGTAAATACCGAGGTTCTCTGTTTGGAGACTGTCTGTACCAGAAAAGGTCAATTTTACTGCTGCTTGTATCTTATGAGCATCTCAATGTCACAGACTCTCCATCTTTCTGGTTATACTCTTATCCTCTTCATTTGATCCAATGCTGTCTGAAAACACACCTGTAAGTGATATTAGACAACCTCGATCCTTTCAATGAAACTAAAAAGGAGATGTTAAAAATAACACATGCATGTAATTAACTTCTCTCTACTGATTGAATGCTCTGTTTAACATGTTGAACTACTATTAAATAACTGCTAAAAGTGAGCTTTACCTGATATGATTATGAGGATAAAAAAGATCAGAACTTTTTTTTATGGGTCTATGTTGCTTTGAATGATTTATATTAATAATGTGGGTGTGGACTGTGATATTAGAAAGACCTGCCCCCTTTTCTGCCAACACAGCATACTTTGTTTTTGATCTTGACTGTTACTGAACATTTATTATGTTTAACATTAATAACACTGATGAATTTAAAATATTAATACAATAACAACAATTAAGCTTTTGTACACATACATGTGTGATAATGAATGAAGACAAAATGAATGAATGTATAACAAAACGGAGTTCAGCACTGATTTTAAGGTTTGTGTATGAGAGCTGAGTGTGTTTCAGTCACTGTGGACCTCAGAGCGCAGTAGTACACAGCAGAGTCAGACACACGCAGATTCTGGATTGTCAGTGGAACTGAATCTGATGACACTTCAGAGTCAAATCTCTCCTGGAACTCAGTGCCCTGATCTCCTCCGTATTTGTTTTTCCTCAGCATGTATTTAGGAATGTCATGTGCTCTCTGGATGTACCAGAAGAGATCTGGAGTTGTTGTTGTAGTTGCAGTATATTTGCATTGTAATGTGACTGATCCTCCTTCAGCTTCAGTTACATGTTTATCTGGCTGATCAACTGTATCCTCTGCTCTACATTCTGCAAATGTATGATAATCATGTTACAAATGGTACATTAAATAAATAGAAACTCATTAAATTAAATAATTTGCAAATAATGACAAATAAATACATTTAAAGAAATTAACTTTACATACCAGGAATAACGAATGCAAAAATCAACACTTCCAACCAGTTCATTGTTTGACAGTTTGACAGAGCAGTATGATTCAGTCCTTAAACTGTGAGTCTGTTATTCAAAGCCTTGGTGTTGTTAGTGAAAATGAGGAGCTCACTCAGTGCACCTTCAGATGAACATAGTTTACCATGTAAATATAAAGTGAATATCACCCTCTCCTGGTTTCTTTTGTGTATTGCAAAATATTAAAATGCTATTTTTAACATTTACTTGTACTGTGCAAACATTTATGTATGTTTTTATGAAATGATTTATTATCCCCTAATCTAAAGTGTAAACTACTCATCACTTGTAAATGTGTTACACATTATTTGTAGATCTTTCTTATCTGTTACAAATTATATGTAGATGTATATAAGACATTTACAACACTTTCTGCATCTCCTAATCTAGTGTAAACTACTCATCAGTTGTAAATGTTTTACAAACTTTATAGTTTCCAGTTGTGTGTGCATGAATATATATATATATATATATATATATATATATATATATACACACACAAACAACCTGTATCCGGAAGGTTTGTAAAACATTTATAACTTATGAATAGTTTACACTTTAGATTAGGGGATGCAGAAAGCTTTGTAAATTATTTATAATGTTTATTGAGATAATAGTACAATGTTGACATTTCAATGATTTATACGTGATTAATAATATATTAACTAGTAACCTAACTAAACTATTGACCATTAAGGATCTGTTTGATTATTTCCTGATGCTATTTTTTAAAGATAACTTATGACAGATTTGTAAAACGTTAGCATATTACTTAATCATTTGTGAATGTATAGTCATGTTTTGTAAATGATTAGTTCATCATTAGCTAATTACTTGTAAAGGACTTGTAAATGAATTAACAAAACATACACAAATTGTTAGCATATCACTTGTTAATGTTTTGTAAATGATTAGTTCACCATTAACTAATCACTTACAAATTACTTATAACTGAACTTTATTATAAAGTGTTACCAAAAAGTGTTTTAGATGATTTTATAAAGGTATAATAATATATTATGTAAGTAGCATTTGACAAAGCAATTTTCAGCGTTACTAAATGAGATTCTTAGTGTTACTAAATTAGATTTTGGCTGCCGAGGCTTTATAACAGTGGAAGCAGTAGTCACATCACATCAGAGGTTCAACAAACAAACTTGCACACACAAGGGTTTTGTGTTTAGTGTTTAGGATTTTGTGTTTTAGGGTGTTTAGTTTAGTGTTTAGTAGAGTGTTTAGTGTGCTTCTGTCACTGTGGGCCTCAGAGTCAGTGGGCCTGTACACAGCAGAGTCAGACACATGCATGCACATCCTGGATTGTCAGTGGAAATAATTTTGAAGTGTCAAGATTGCTGCTAAATCTATCCTTGAACTGCTTGTCTGTTTAGCATGTATTTGGGGAATCCATTTTCTTTTGGCTGGTACCAGAAGAGTTCTGGTGATATATCGGTGTTTTCATATTGACAGCAGATTGTTACAGCTGCTCCTTCCACGGCAGTTTGAAATTTTATATTTTGTTCAGCAATGTCCAGACAGAGAATCCCATCCTGTAATGTAATGCAAAACATGACGAGGATCTCACATTTATATTAAAATAATATTACAGAAATAATACATCCCTTAAAGAATCTGACTTATCCCAGAAATAGTATGTGATAAATAAGACTATAATTATTTGCCAGTTTGCCATCATAATAATTGTTAAAATAATAAAGATGAAATTAACTTATTGAGATCTGCAGTAGACTCTTGTTTCAGCCTCTCTTTGTTAAAGTTGTTGTAACACTGTAACACTGTTGTTATCTGACGTTCTCCTCCTAAAGGATTCTGGGTTTAGTTTAATGACTTTTCCATGTTCTGATTTTTGTTTTATCAGTCTCTTCACATACATTGATTCATGCACTCTTTTTCAGTTTAATGAACTAAACTAATTCTAAGAAGGACCAATTGTCGTTATTGGAGGAAGCTTTTAAAAATCAAGGATTGTATTAAAAGATTACATGTTTAATGTTGTCATTTTCAAATGTATTGATTGTAATTCTTATTGATTCATTATAGTTATGCATTTCTCATCAGAGCCGGAGAGTTGTGTTTTTGTATGAGTGTCAAGTGTGTTTCAGTCACTGTGGGCTTCAGAGCACAGTAGTACACAGCAGAGTCAGACACACACACATCCTGGATTATCAGTGGAACTGTTCCTAATGTGGAGTCCAGTGTTGCATGAAATCTTTTCTGAAATTCAGGCTCTGTAGTTCCCTTCCCAATGGAGAAGTCACTCAGAATGAATGTTGGTGATCTATTTGGTAGTTGTTTGTACCAGTAGAGATAAACATTTGCAGCACTCATGAGAGTATAATTACACAATAAAGTCACTTGATTTCCCTCAGTAGAAGTATTTTCTCTTAAAGGCTGCTCGACACTGTCCTGTCCCCAGCACACTGGAAAAGATGAGACACAAATAAACAATTAAATATTAATTCAACAGACATTAAGTAACTCAAGTGCACAAGATTAAAGACTCTTCTTACTAAAATAATGTGTTGTGAAGAAAAGAGTAAAAATCAGCCATTTTGTCATTGTTGATCAGAGTTGTGGAGAATGAGAGTCAGACAGCTGACGTGAGTGTCTCCTTATAGCAGATCTCACTAGAAGCTTCTCTTGATGTTCTCAGCAACTGAACAGTCTCACACAAGAAATTCAGAGATGATTCCCCCTGGTGGTGATTTTACTGTATTAAACACCTCAGTTTTTCAGAGTTTATTCTTAAACTTTGGAATCATTTGTGATTATTTAATTATACAAACCATAAAGTGCAATGGCTGTCATGGGCGGACTGGCCATTGGGAGAACCAGAGTATTTCCCACGTTTTATCTTATTTGGGGATATTGTCTGTACCAGTAAAGTGTAACATATCTGCTGCCTGTGTCATATGCAGCAGTAAAGGGCCACAGTATTGTCTTCCTTCATGACACTAGTTTCTTGATTTGGTTTAATCTGGTCTGCAGTCATCACACCTAAAATAAATAAATATGAAAACTACTGAGTCAAGCTGCACAAACTTATTTCTTACAATATTTTTCTGCTGTACATCTAAGGGAGTCCTACTGTACTTGGAGTCAGAATTAAAATCAGAAAAATGTATTGTAGATGTATTCATGTTCTCTGTGCCATCATTCTAATGTATGAGTTCAGTCCTCACAGAAGAGGTTTGTCTTCAGACTTTTTTTTTTTACTTTGATGGTTTCAGATGCAGGTGATTGGTTGGAGGTGACAGTTTTAAACACAAGCACAAGAGAAAAAAAGACATGAGAAAGTATGTGATCAGACTCTTTTGGACTGGTTACACATTCTGGGTCATAGTACTGCAAAAAAACACAATGGAAATACTATAGATCTGCTCTGACTCTAGATTCATCTTGAACTTCTAAATCGCTTGATGCTTTGGTTCCACACAAAGAGCACTTTATTGTTTATTTCTGATATGATTCTGACTTGATAACTTATAAATTATGATAACGTTATATAATATTATACTTGGTTTATAGTGTTGTGTTCGCAAAGGAGTTTTTCTTTATTTTGTATGTTTTTGTGTGAGTGTTGAGTGTGTTTCAGTCACTGTGGGCTTCAGAGCACAGTAGTACACAGCAGAGTCAGACACACACAGATTCTTGATCATCAGTGGAACTGTTCTTGATGTGGAGTCCAGTGTTGCAGAAAATCTGTCTTTGAATTCATCCTCAGTAGTTCCTTTACCAACTGCAAATTCACTCAGAATGAATGTTGGTGATCTGTTTGGTAATTGTTTGTACCAGAAGAGGTATGCATTAGTATAACTGGTAGTGTAATTGCACAGTAGAGTAACTTGAGCTGCTTCATTTGCAGTCATTTGTCTTGAAGGTTGTTCAACTTTGTCTTGTCCCCAGCACACTGGAAAATAGATTTAGATATTAATCATGTGCTTACATTGAGTATCTCAAACAGATAGTGAAGTGTGAATGATGAAATAGTTTTCTTACCAAACTCATGAACTGTGAATAAAAGAGTAACGATCATCCACTTTTCCATTGTCACTTAACGGTGAAATGGTAGAATATTTTAACAGAACTTTCCAGAAGTGTTTTCTTCTTACTGTACACAGAAGTCTGTTTCTCTTTATGTTTCAGATTCTTCATGAGGTTCAGCTTTATATAAGAATTTGAGGAATGATGCCTCCTTGTGGTGAGATAGAATATATTTTGCTGATCTGGACTTTTTATATTCAATTGTACCATGTTCTGACATGATTCACAAACAGTGTAACTGATGTCAGAATCAATTAATCAGAATAAATTAGAAGAAAAAAATACATTTATTTGACATTTGCACTATAAGACGAATTTGACTTTGAGTGGAAAACTTTCCTTTAAAAGATTCAAGATACCTCGCAGAGGAAACATTAAATGATAATGTAATATTTAGTCAACTCTGCATTATTGTGATGTACTGTAATTCAGGATCTTGTTCCACTCTTCTTTCACTCTCTTCCATAGTTTGGTAACTGTAGTGGATTTCTTAGCCATAACTTTGTCGCCAAGGATTTTCCAGAGATTTTCAGTCAGTTTAGATGAGGACTCTGTTTTTTTATAATGTGCTTCAGAATACAATTAATTTATGAAATGTGCTTAAAAACTGCCCTGATATAGGATAACTTCAAATAGGACTAAGCAGTGTCCTTGAAATTGTAGGAAATTATAGGCTGTTCTCTAATTTTGATCTCCACTGTATGTCCACAACTATCAATTTAGCATGTTTTGCTTATTAATAGCAGTCCACAAAATGTTATTTTGATCTTCCACTGTTTCTTTCTTTTCCCTTCATAATTTGAAGTAAGTTGCATTTCTAACCACACACAGGTGTTTCCACAAGTATAATTGTATTGTGTGAATTATAGATTGTGGGTCTGATATGGCTTGAGATCAATGTGAAAAATACATTTGAGTTTTTGTACGGCTTCACATAGACTTTGTATCACTGGGCTGCTACTCTTAGAGCACAATAATAGAGAGCTGAATCTGACAGAGTTACACCAGTAATAATGAGTTCAGTGGATCTTTCTGATGTAGTCGCCTGAAAGCGAGGATCAGCTGGGGTCCCAGTACCACTCTATGAACGAGCATCTTTCCACATTAAATACTGAGGTTCTTTATTGGGATATTGTCTGTACCAGTAAAGTCTAACATATCTGCTGCTTGTATCATATGTGCAGCTGAGGGTCACAGTCTCGTCTTCCTTCACAACACTAGTTTCTTTATTCGGCCTGATCTGGTCTGCAGTCATCACACCTAAATCAAACAAATAAGAGAATTACTGATTCAAATTGCACAAAATTATTTCTTTCACTGTTTTTCTACTGTACACGACTACAGTGAACAAAGGGAGTCAAACTTTACCTGGAGTCAGAATTAAAATCAGAAACAGGCATTTTGCCATGTTTACTAGGTCAGATCAGTGTATTAATGTTCTCTGTGCTCCAATTCTAATGAGTTCAGTCCTCACAGAGGAGGTGTGTCTTCTTTTTTTCTTTCTTTTTTTGAACATAGATGGTTTCACGTGCAGGTGATTGGTTGGAGGTAACAGTTTTAAACTCAAGAACAAGAGCCTTGAAAAAAGATATCAAAGTATGTGAGTAGTAAGTATACTACACCACCTGTCAAAATGATTGATTGAGGGGCGGGGCTTCCGGTATAGGGGCGGGACTTCCGGTATAAGGCGGGACTTCCGGTGTAGGCGGGACTTCCGGTATAAGGCGGGACTTCCGGTATAAGGCGGACTTCCGGTGTAAGGCGGACTTCCTGTGTAGGCGGACTTCCTGTATAGGCGGGACTTCCTGTATAAGGCGGGACTTCCTGTATAAGGCGGGACTTCGGTATAATCAATCATGTTATAATGACAGTAGGTTTTGATGTTTTGACAGGTGGTTTTGATGTTTTTGACAGGAGGTTTTGATGATTTTGACAGGTGGTTTTGATGGTTTGACAGCAGGTTTTGATGTTTTGATGTTTTGATGATTTTGACAGGTGGTTTTGTTTTGAAGGATGTATAATAAATGACAGTAGGTTTTGATGTTTTTGATGATTTTGACAGTTGGTTTTGATGGTTTTGATGTTTTGACAGCAGGTTTTGATGTTTTGATGATTTTGACAGCAGGTTTTATGTTTTGATGATATAGACAGAAGGTTTTTGTTTTTGAAGGCTGTATTTTAAATCATGTTATCATGACAGTAGGTTTTGTCCTTTGAAGACGCTGTTATCAGGAAATTCCCCTCCCACCCATAGCTGCGTATCTGGGTCTGTGCTGTGAAAACTGTGAAGACTGTTCACAGCTGTGAACAAAAAGTTGATTGTTTATAGAATAGTTTACTAAAAAAAATCCACTGAACATTATTTCAGTTTTAAAAGTTTAACAACACGTTACTTTATTTACTAGTTGTTTTGTCAATCTTACAAACGTTATAACGTTTAAAATGATCTGATATAAACTATAAATGTTTTGACACGCTTAAGACTTCTAGGGTTATATAAGGTGTTAGAGCGTGCCTGGAGACATTGAAATGCGGTGTTAAACGGGGGAACAAAGTTTTTTTATTAAAGTTATTTTTTCATACACAACAATGTCACGGAAAAACTTCAAAACAAGAAAGTCAGAGTATATCATTTATAAAAGAGTACAAAAATAGACGATGTAAACCAAATAAGAGTCAAACCGCATAAGTTAACAGAAAACAATAAAGACAAAGAAAACTAGGATTCGAATGTGGATAAGCTAAAAAAGGTTCATATTAAACAAGTTTTAATATAAAGAAAATGCGACGTATATACACGTAAAATTAAGCAATGTTTTTATTTTCCAGAAAGCGCTGTTTAAAAGGATGTAAAATACGGTGCAAGAAAACAAATAAAAATGAAGACAGGTTATTTAAACAACTAAGACAATATTAACATTAAATAATATAGAGTAACCTTACTTACTGTGGTATAAAATAAATATCAAGCCGTTAAAAAGATACGTTTGTCAGAAGTTTGTAATATTACAATTTAAAAAGACAGAAGTTGTCACAAGAAAAGCTGGGAAACAAGGAAAAATAACAAACGTGCATCCAGCCGTTGTCCAAAAAGAAGGTAATCTCAGAGACAAAAGATAAGTCTATCATAACTTAGCTGAAGGTAAAAGTTAAACAAAAGAAAAAGTCCCGCGCGTGTCCGTTTCAAACACAGAATGGCGAGACATCCGGTTCCAGGCAGACCATGCCTACGCTCCATCCCCTAGATCCGGACGAGGAGGGACCAAAAATGAGATTTAAAAGGATTTAATCCATGACTGTTTTTAAAACATTAAAGTTAATTTTAATAAGTCTTTTACATGTCTTAATTCAACATCATTCACCTAAATCTTTTCACTTTAAAAAATAGTAGACCTATGGTTTTACTTTTAAACAAACAAGTCCTAGCCTCTGGGGGAATGTTTGTTTTATTTGTTTAACAACACATTTTACTTTATTTACTCTTTGCTTTTTTGTCAATCTTACGATACGTTATAACAGCTAAAACGCAGGTATGCACATACAAATATTTAACAGGAATGAAACCAAATCAATAACTCTCTGATTTTCTTGTCATAAGACTTGTTATCATTTGAAATACGCGTGCAGCATGTAAACGTTTTTTTTACATCACACGAGATGCAGATATTTCATCTCAAGCAATGCAACGGTTGAAGACGGTCGTGTCAATATCACATTTCACGCAGCACGAGATGCCGGTGAAGTTTTTAGTCAGACGATAAAAGCAACACCGTTGGATCAATTTATGACACAGTTTTGGAGGAAGCGCAGAGGTGTAAACGCACACATACGCACACAGCGCTTAGACTTTTATGATGTCTCATACAAAACTTTTACAAATAAATAACTTTCTTAGAATCACGCTGAATATATCTACAAGATGACGAAAAGTATGATTAAACAATGATATAACTATTGTTTAACAAATATCATTCTAACAAAATGTAAAACCTAAAACCACGAATCTCTACACTCTAAAAAACGCTGGGTTGTTTTTTCAACCCAAATGCTGGGTTGAGACCGCTGGGTTAGGGCGTTGGGTTGTTTTAACCCAATTTTGGGTTGAAAATTGGTCTTGATCATAACCCAGCGGCGCTGGGTTGCGAACGCGGACGTGAAGGAGAGCACGCACGTCACGTCAACATCCGAGGGCACCCTGACGACACCAGTGCGAGAAGCCGCCATTTTCTCAGCCTGAAAGAAGCGAGAAGCGAGTGAAAGACGTTATGGTAAGTAAAGATTAAACATTTAAAGTTATCATTCATTGTTTGTGTCCGGGAGTATTTTGAGGTTTCATGGAAGGCGGAAATAGTCCGAAAATAGCTTATATTGAAAAATACGCGGACGTGGTTTTCGCCTCAGAAACGGAGATCTTAACGGTCTCTTTTACTGAACGGAAGAGGTAACTTAACGTACTTTTATAACGTCTGTGAGTGTCTTATGTCATATTTAGATAAGATTTTACAATATCTGCTCTCTTTGAGGTGTTAATAGACGGTTATTAACATGTTAACGTTAATTCGTTATTGTATTGTTCGCGGTTAAACAATGTAGTTTCCTAAAGGAAACGACGTTATGTAAAGACTAGCATAATTATTTTGAGGCTGATGAAGTGATAATTGTTAACAGTAATGTCTTGTATGTAATATTTCAGACTTGTTGAGCTTGTGTCTTCGTTGTGCTCGCGCCGGGAGTTAAGGATAGAAGCCTGCGTGCGTGCGTGAGGAGGAGGAGGAGGCGATTTTCTCAGCTTCTTCAGAAGAGAGGGAAAGACAAGTTTTAAGGCAAGTAAACTTCATAATTTCATCCCTTTGTTTTTACTAAGACTAAAATAATGTTTCTTTGTTTTTATTGTAGATTTTGATTGCCTGATACATATGAGAGCATCATTATTTTGAGATTGATGTAAGTGATTATTAGAAAATAAATGTTTCTGTTGTCTCCTACCTGTTTACTTCACATTTTAATGTAACAACAGTATGACTACGTGTTCATATTTTATGTAAACCATTGGTGTCCCTTTTTCATTGCAGAACCCAAACCGACTTTGGAGTTAAGGACACAGCAGCCTGCTTGTGTGAGGAGGAGGCGACTTTCTCAGCTTCTTTGGAAGAGAGGGAACGACCGTTTAAGGCAAGTAAACTTCATAATTTCATGTTATCAATTTTTTTACTAAGACTAAAATAATGTTTCTTTGTTTTTTGTAGATGTTACAGATGTTACAGATTGCCAGAGACATAGGAGAGCATCATTCGTTTGAGATTGTAAGTTATTTATTAGAAAATAAATGTTTCTGTTGTCTCCTGCTTGTTTATTTCACATTTTGATGCAACAACAGTATGATTACGTGTTCATATTTTATATAAACCATTTATGTCTGTGTTTTTCATTGCAGAACCCAAACCAACTTTGGAGTTGTCTGATTTGGAGAGTCATCGTTCTTGGTCTTCCTTTCTTAAAGGAATAGTTCACACAAAAAATTATATACTTGCCCTTATGTCATTCTCATAATTTTTTGTTCATCCATTGAGAGTCTAGATAATCATTATTTTCAAGCTTCATGAATAGAGTTATTGTAGAAGTAATACATTCCAATATTGATATATGTATAAATCTTAAATTACATGATAGTGAACATGTCTGTTCAGAAGAAAATATTGGTCTTCCAGACTTGCCATGGAGAACAGAAATTAAGAGAATATTAAATATTTATTTTTGTTCCAAAAATGATCAGAGTTTGTATGGGTCTGGAACAACATGGGGAGTAAATTATGACCATTTTCATTTTTTGGTGAACTAACCCGTGAAAGAGCAGCCCTCCACGTACATGGACATTTGTAAGGTATGTGAATGTCATGTCTGTTTTAATGTTTCAGTAAAGAAGAAACTTTCTGAAAGCAATATATTTACATAAACAATATTACATGCCCTCACACTAGTGCTGCCATTATAGCATTCTAGAGCGCTGTGGTAGACAGACACTAAACAACCACACAAAGTGACAGACTATTTACCTGTCCTTACTGATGTGGATGCACCTCTATCTGAAAATTGATAGTTTCATTAAATGTTTTTTCTCTTTTTAGGCCACTGATGAAGAACAGGCAGTGACTGGGATGAATGCTGGTCAAAGAGGAGAATTTCCCCCAAACTGATACAACAGTGGTTCTAAAGGAGGACGCTGCCCTGGATGCTGTAAAAGATGTTACATGCTGTGCTGATGGGGCTTCTTCGTGACTACATCAATTATGATAAAGAGATCATGAAAATTGGCAGTGTAGTAAAAATACCAGTTTAATATAGAGCTATTGTTTCAGCTCCGGGAATTAGTTATTAAATATTTAATATGGCTTGATTAAAGTCATATTAATATTTAACCTACAGTTTACACCTTATTAAGTGCTTGTCCAGCAATCACTAAAAGGTACATTCTGTTACTCTCAATTACAATCTCGCTTCCATTCCGTGGCCCCGGTAGATAAACGAGATTGATAATTTCGTTAAGTTTGAGCTAGGCTGCGTTATCTTTAGGGCAAGTAAGGATAAAAATACTTAAAATCACATTCCAGAGACAATTCTTTATGAAATGAAAACGATTTATTCGTGATATTGCTATTCTAACATAAATGGATTAACTGATAAGACATAGACATACACACACATAGGCATACGAAAGTTTTGAGGTTAAGGTTTAAAGAATGACATTCTTTACTATTTCATAACTTAACCAGCCAGCCAAAAGATCACGAACGAATACGTATGTTTCGTTACTGCATTCAGATCGAATTTTAACGGTTTAGTCAGGATTAGGAATTCAGTTTTGTACTTGCTTGGATGGGTTTAAAGCAGGTTTGGAGTTGTTTCGTTTTCCCGCGTGAGTTCAGTTCTTTGTTTCGGGCGTCACGTGTTCAACTCGGCTCCTTCGGTTGTTCTCGTGTGGAGACTTGAGATGGCTGCGTGACGTCATCGGGAAAGCTCTCCTCACAATCGTTGACTTCGTGGCTCCGTTACGGCTTTGGCACAGCCTTAGACCCCCTCCGATGGTTGGTTTGGTTGTGAGAGTCTAGCGGGCCGGCTTCCAGGTCAGCCTTGCGCGCGTTTGAGCGCGCCGAGTTCAGGAGCGCCCGAGAGTTGCAAGAGGGAAGAGAAGAGAGAGAGCGCGCCGCTCGCGCGTCATCTTTTCAACTGTCCGGTTTGGACGCCGCCCACCGGCGGCTGATCGAATCAGATTGTCCGCATGGGGCGGAGCTCCACCCATGTCCATGGTTTTCTGGGGCCATGCCCACTCGTCATCTGATATTTAATTCAACGTGCAGATCTTTTATGTCTGTTGTAAACATACATTAGGATGCCAAAGCTTAACGGTCATCCACATTTCTGACTTACGACACTAGCTTCTTTTAGAGACTAAACATTGCAATTGGGCACAACCTACACACTACAGTTTATGCAGTTGAAGGCACAAAGGAAAGTCATCCCACATTTCTTATGTAATTCATATTCAAAATCATCACATCAAGCCTATGAGGGAAAGAGTACATATTAATCTCCATATATTTTTGTGGATGCTTTGCAAGTCATGAAATGAACGAATGTCTTTGAGAAGCTTCTAGTGGCACATTCCTTTTGTTCCACAACAGGAAGAAAACGCGCTTTTGCGCTGAGGCGGAGGAGGAGGCTTTTAGAGGGCTGCTGATTCTTTAGCTGCCCCCTTCTGGTGACTTGTAGAGTTGAATTCCTGCGCATATATGTTACATATCCCCTTGGGCTTGGTGATGTTCCCTGATGGAACATTGTCAGGCCCTGGAACAAGAGGCAGGAAGAACAGGCACATACAAGACACAAACATCATTCCTATCACTGACTAAAACCTGGTGCAGGGTAATTTGGGAAGGAACAGGTTAGAAACTTGAGAAGACATAGGGATGCATTGTTTATCATTATTGACAATTGGGTCATTTTTGACTTTTAATTGTCAGGGGCTCGACGAGGCGGTATAGGCATGATCTCAGTCAGGTTGTTCAAATTCTCGGGTTGGGGTCTCGGTCGGGATTACCACGTCGAAAAGGCGAGGGACGCCTGACGTGCATTTGTTGAGAGACTCTTGGACGACGTTCACTCGCTTGTGTAGGAGGAAGGCCAGTGTCAAATTCATAACATATCCTACGATAGTAGAGATACAAAGCGCCGTGTCAGCGGCAGACCAGGACCGAATAATTGGCGCGCGCGGCGGGCGGAAGCGGCGATAGCTTCTAGCGCTGTCAGCCGGTGTCAATTCACTAAGAGATTTCGATTTCAACCTGATATTCATCGTCGGTGAGGTGATACAATGCTAACTCGTCAATATGGAGGATCGCGCCTTCGGGACAGTGATCCATAACATTTGGTTGGGCAAATTAATGCGCGCGTGGCGTCGTGTTAATCGCATGTGAGGGTGGCTGGTCGTGCTGGGGTACTGACCAGCCAACGGTTTCTGATGATTTCGGCTTGCGTTACCTCAACTTGAGAACGTGGTGTTGTTGCGGGCAGCTAGTGTCGGGTTTAATGGATTCTAAACCGCAGATGCCCTTGGTATTATCGCGTCACGCAGAGTTTACTCGGGTAGGGGAAGTGAATGTCCTAAGTGAGCGTGCCCATCTTTGAGTTTGGGGCCAGATACAACCGTTCGTTGTTCTCGTGTCTGTAGCGACTTTAGGAGTTTGGATTTTTACATAGGTTTTCCCTTGCCGTAATCCCGCATTCACAACGTCTTTGAGCCGGTAAACATTATTAACGCCGATAATGGGCAAACTGAAAAGGCCACTAAATCACCTGTTTCGGGTTTGCGTATATGGGAATAGCGCTACCGGAAAGGCGAGATGGGTTTGGATGAGACTAGCGGGGCCCGCAGTGGCCGGGTTACAACGTTTGAACAAGGCTAAGAGGTATCGTAGCACGGAATCCTATTCATGGCTACGTTGTCAATCGAGGAACTTACATCGTGTATCATGTCGCTCATGATTTTGGCGGGTGGCCTCGATCGGTCGACAGCGGTTCTCACAGCCAATTACAGCGACTTTACTGACGGAAGTCGATCTCAATTTCAGGACCTGGATTCAAGGTTTGGTTAAGGGGTTCAAAGTGAAAGAGAGGAAAGGAAACACAAAGTGAGACACATAAAGAACCCAAACGATAAGGTAAATAAAAAATAAAAAAATAAAAAATAAAAATAAAAATAGTTTTAAACTAAAAATAAAATTAAAAAAAAAAATTAATAAAAAATTATATAATAATGGAAAAAAAAATTGAGAGTAACTCCTCTCTACTAGATTGGTCCTAGCAGTGCTGGAGGAGAGAATATGGGTTGTGTCTAAGCATGGTTGCTATATGTTTTCCTAAAATGACAATAATTATGCTTGTGTGGTGCATATGGTTGTCGGTCTGTGTCAGTGGGTCGGATCCTCCCCTTTTCCTGTCGGTGGTTTGGATTTGCCGGTTGGCACTGGCAACCCATCATGGTGCATCGTGTGCGTGTCCGTGTATTCCCCTCTGGCCGTGAGGTACTACGAGCTGTGGCGCAGTGAGTGGCTCAGGGACATACGTGTGGACACCGTCTTGCAGATGCAGCATGTAGTCGACAGAGTGGAGCGGAGCTCGGAGGATGTGTTATCATGGTTTTGACATGTGAGCTGTCATGGTTCGTAGTGACGAATCCGCATGTGAGGGTGAGGAGATCGTCAGCAGCGAACTGAGGTGGTATTGAATGCAGGAGGGCAGGGGTGTGCTCGCCAGTGGCGTGCTGGCGGCGGGTTACTGCTGCCACTGTAGGGTTGGGTGGGAGGGCATGAAAGGTCCAGGACTCTTCATGTGATGCACCTGCTATGGTGAGGGCATCGTTTTGGTCATTTGAGGGGCTGGAGTTTGGGAGGAAACGTTAGGATGTCAGACCTGATCTGGTGTTCTCCGGAGGGATGGCAGGTGACTGAGACAGCACTTTCAGGAACTTGGAGTTTCATCAGCAGGTGTTTGTTGGACGCTGCTGTGATTTGGAGTATTGGGTGTTGAGTTAGTGTTTAACTCTGTTGCTGGGTTTTCAGGTGGGGTTTCATGTCCATCTGAAGTTAGGGTGTTTACTGTCCTCTGAGAGTAAGGTGAAGCGGTGCTGTTTTCTGGGGCTGATTTGTTCAGCTTGTCACTGCCGTTCCGTCCTGACAGCTAGTCAGGCTGACTCTGGTTCGTCTTCCTTTTCCCACTGATTCTCATGAGACCACTTCTCCCAGTGTCGCCCAGGTGAGCGTTGACGTCCACGCGGTCCATCCCATCGGTCATACCTCTGTTCAGGTCGGGTGTCAGCGTGTGAGTCTCGTTCTCTGTTGGACGGGAGTGCATTCCATTCTCTGTGTGGTGGCTTAGCGCTGTCTTGGCGTTGGGTGCCCTCTAGAGCCAGTTCATGGTGTTGCGTGTTGAAATCAAGAACTGCTGGGGTTTTTGCGCTCTTTTCTGAGGCCATCTTCTGTTTGTAGTAGGCCTTTTGCACCAAGTCTCGCAACTGCTGAGTGTTCATCGTTCGTGGACATGCGAGAACGCCAAGATGGTGGCTTATGCCAGGATGAAGATTCCTGAGGAAGAGAGTTTTAAAGTTCAGTTCATCTTCCATGTCAGAATCATTGCGAGTTCCAAAATATGCTTGTCTGAGTCGACTATAGTAAGCTTGAGGAGTGTCGTGACGTCCTTGTCTCGTCTCCAGGGCAGCCACTAAGCCTTGATCGGACTCAGGGTCGGCGAACTCTTTAATAAGGGCTTTTCGCAGCCGTTGGTAATCAGTCTTTGTGTTAACAGGCTGCCGGTCCAGGAAGCTGCGTACTTCAGGGCTGGATGTCGTTCGGAGTAAATAGAGTTTATCTTTGTCCGTAACGTTAGGTCGCATTTCCAGATGGAAATCAATATCTTGCAGATACGCTTGGACCGTTTGGCTGTTTGGCACGCTGGGGTTGAATTTGCCAACGTTTCGGGCGAGCTTGTCAAGGTCTTTTAGGTCCAAGCTGTGCGCGACGATCTGCGGCTGGCTGCAGCAGATTCTTCTGGTTCTGTCGTGATATAAAGTTCTTCAGACGGCGCTGGTGACTGTTTTAACATCACCCCCTCTGTCTTATGTTCACGTGTCAGTCCAGGCACAGGTGACTTGGTCCTGCTTGGCAGGGGTGCGGTTGGTGCACGCCTGTCCTTGACGGCTCATGGGCGTAGTTCGAAGCGTGCTTGAGTTCCTCTTGGAAACTTTCAGACTCCTCTGTGACGTAGTCGAGCTGTTGTGTTAGGCGGCTGATCTCGTTTCTTGATTCAGCCAAATGAGCTTCGAGGGCCTTGATTCTGCTGTTTTTGTCCCTGAAGTCAGTCTTTGCCTTCTCTAGTAGCTTCTCTGCATACTGTAGCTTGTCTGCACGATCGCGAATCCTCTTTGAGTTGCTGCATTTCGTGTCTGGTAGCTTCTAGAGTTTCTTTTAGCCTGTTGATTTCCTCATCGGCGCTTGCTCCACCTCATCGGTCCCTTCCCGTCGTACCTGAGCTTCACGTTCCAGCTGCTCTGTGCGTCGTTGTGCGCTTGTCAGCTCCTGCTGGCGTTGTAGCGGCGACTTGTCGCTCAGTTTGAGGGTGGCGATGAGTGTGTGACTTAAGCTTGAGGTGATCTTGGCTAATTCTTTGTGATTGTAGTTTTGACTTGGGTCTTGTCTCATGATGCTTGTGATGTTGTCATCTAGTTGGTCCTGTGTCTGATGTTGGAGTGCTTCAGCAGCTTTAGGGAGGATGCTGTTTGTTGTAGCACTTAGCCACATTTCCAGTCCTTCCCAGTGACCGACATGTTCTGGCTGGTGATACATGTTCTGGCGGTGATGGGATCTTGGACCGAACTGACACAGACCTTGGATGGGAAACAAAGCAAAACAAAAACACAAACAAAACAACAGGGGTGTGAATGTGCACAGTGTAGTGTATGCTAGTGTTGAGTGTGATTCTGTTTCTGTGGTCCTCTGTGATGGGGTGCGTGTAATTTGCAGCTTCTGAGAAATTGCGCCCACGTAGAGGCAGCACTGTTGGGAAACAGAAAGAAAAGCACACTAACAGAATGAGTACACAGGGACAATAACACTAGACCGATCTCTCTTTAATAGCAGATTCTCTCTTCGCTTTGTTAAGTCTGATTTAGAAGGACGCTTCTAATCAGAGGATTGTAGGCAGTTTTCTCTTTTGTAACAAGACTGGTATTGCTATTCCAATTTTCTCCTTGATGGAGGAAAACAACAGCAATGACAGTACTTGTCCCTGAATGGCAGGATTTTACACATAGCGCTGGTCAGCGTGTGTCACGCGCGTGTTAAAACTTTTGCCGATGTCTATCTTCTCATTGCGCCTGCTTTAACCTGGGGAATAGGATTTCACAATAGAGGGTAAATGATAAACAGTTTGAATGTGGTTCTCAAGTTTCATACATATGTTCAATTGTGACATTTCGCCTATTCGTGATCTTCCCTTGGCTTAGCTTTAAGCAAACAAGTCAAATTAGAAGTTAGTAACAGGGAGAAAAGAAAAGAGAAATTAAGATTTATTCCCAAGATTTAAAACTAATACGTTGGCACAAGGTGGTGCTGTTGAGTCGCTATGCTAAGGTTACGTTTTATGCTCCAGATTGGTGAGAAATGACCTGTATGGTGTCACTGTCACTTCTCTAACACAGCACTAGGGGAGCACTATCTACTCAGGCCTAAGTAAGGAGGACTAATTTTAATTTAATAAAATTATTTTAATAAAATTATTATTTTTTACTTGAGTTAATCAGATCACCTAAGGAAATGAAGTATGGCCTACAGGGGCGCCAGACTTGTGGTAAGTCTGAAATTATAATTAAAATTAGACTTTGTGGTTTCTAATTAAAATTTATGATGTTATAATTAAAATTAATAGGATTCACTTAGGATTAGAATTTACAAATGCAATCTGCAATTGAGTTGACAAACCAATATTGTTGCAAAATGTAGACAGGAAGTGTAATTAATTATTAAATGTAATTAGAATGTTCGAATTCATAATTAATTATTAAATTAATTTACAGCTTCTAAATCACTAGTTTTGGATTCCCATAATAGTAATTAAAATAATTTCCAAACTTAAGCATTCCTCTCATTGTCCTTAACACCAAAAAAAAATTAATAATAATAATAATTAATCGGTATCCTACTTGTAAATGAAATTAAAAATTTCTGGCCCTCTAGATAACTTAAGGTTTTATTGTAGTGGTCAAATTATAAGCGTTTATGGTTCGTAAATGGATGCTGTTGTTGGAAGCAGGAATTGAAAATTTTATTAAATGAAATTAATTCAAAATTAATTTGTAATCAATTGTGACATTCAATTAACAATTAAAAATTCCTAACAATAGCGCTCATCCATTGATGTGTTATGAAATCATAAAAGCCATTATAATTGAACTAAATCAACCTCACTATGTTATCACATGGTAACCATGTTACCACCACTTATTAAGCTGGTCTCACAAAAGGTAAAAAGACTTTAATCAGCTGTTATATTAAACCAACCTGTGAAATTGTTAACACTGATGAACATTAACACAGCCAACTCAAAACATAGTTAGTCTTTTAAATGAGAGAGGAAAGAGAGAAGGAATTAGTGTTAGCTGTGAACCACATTTCCAAACACACTGCATTCAAGCTGTAAATGCTATGTGCTAATCGCTAGCCGTAATGCTACCAGCATGGCTTTTGCTACAATGCTACAGTTTCTTTGTTAGCTTAGCGCTAATGCTATTTACACGTGGCTAAGCTCCACGTGGTTAAACTGGTCGGAAAAATGTGCTTCACGCTCAGACTTGAATTTTCTATAGCACATATAACCTCACTCATTTAGGACGAGATACATTTATCTACGGGTTACTTATAACCCAACAAAGCCTCAGCGGGCTATTATGTGAATATTTGTCTGTTTAGACCGCACCTATAACAAAACAAACAATTAAATCGATTTGCAAAATGTCTCCCTTTCTCAAAACGACTGGCCACTCCTTTGAGCGCCGTGCGTCTGAATTTCACTCGTGAAATCAAAAATTGGGCTGAGAATTACTTAAATAGCTACTTTAATATTCTACAGCGGAGAGTCACGTGGCTGGGTTTGCAGTGGAACACGCACTAACAAAGCATTACCACGAAGGCCTTAAGAGAGGGCAACAAGGGACACGCTTGTTGCCTCTCATGCGCTTTTAGAGCGACTTTTATTAATTATTTACTGCAGTTTAATTTCTTCTCGAACTCGAGTTAACAGTTACACTCTCTTTCATTCAACCTCACTGTGTTTCAAGCATGCAATATCACCAATAACCGTTTGTTTCTCTATATTTACTCAATTCTTCCGGATAAAAGTGAGAAATATTTATATTGTCTCTGGTTTGATTCATCAGATCTAAATCTTTAATGCCCGCTTTTGTCCTCCACCATTATGTAGTAAAATACCAGTTTAATATAGAGCTATTGTTTCAGCTCCGAATTAGTTATTAAATATTTAATATGGCTTGATTAAAGTCATATTAATATTTAACCTACAGTTTACCTTATTAAGTGCTTGTCCAGCAATCACTAAAAGGTACATTCTGTTACTCTCAATTACAATCTCGCTTCCATTCCGTGGCCCCGGTAGATAAACGAGATTGATAATTTCGTTAAGTTTGAGCTAGGCTGCGTTATCTTTAGGGCAAGTAAGGATAAAATACTTAAAATCACATTCCAGAGACAATTCTTTATGAAATGAAAACGATTTATTCGTGATATTGCTATTCTAACATAAATGGATTAACTGATAAGACATAGACATACACACACATAGGCATACGAAAGTTTTGAGGTTAAGGTTTAAAGAATGACATTCTTTACTATTTCATAACTTAACCAGCCAGCCAAAAGATCACGAACGAATACGTATGTTTCGTTACTGCATTCAGATCAATTTTAACCAGTTTAGTCAGGATTAGGAATTCAGTTTTGTACTTGCTTGGATGGGTTTAAAGCAGGTTTGGAGTTGTTTCGCTTTTCCCGCTGAGTTCAGTTCTTTGTTTCGGGCGCCACGTGTTCAGCTCGGCTCCTTCGGTTGTTCTCGTGTGGAGACTTGAGATGGCTGCGTGACGTCCATCGGGAAAGCTCTCCTCACAATCGTTGACTTCGGGTCTGCTACGGCTTTGGCACAGCCTTAGACCCTCCGATGGTTGGTTTGGTTGTGAGAGTTCTAGCGGGCCGGCTTCCAGGTCAGCCTTGCGCGCTTGAGCGCGCCGAGTTCAGGAGCGCCGAGAGTTGCAAGAGGGAAGAGAAGAGAGACGCCGCCGCCGCCATCTTTTCAACTGTCCGGTTTGGACGCCGCCCACCGGGCTGATCGAATCAGATTGTCCGCATGGGGCGGAGCTCCACCCATGTCCATGGTTTTCTGGGGCCATGCCCACTGTCATCTGATATTTAATTCAACGTGAAAGATAACGACAGATCTTTTATGTCTGTTGTAAACATACATTAGATGCCAAAGCCAACGGTCATCCACACATTTCTGACTTACCACAC